>PVJO010001708.1:74230-155154 GCA_004026905.1 Hystrix cristata
AATCAGTGTGGAGATTCCTCAGAAAACTACAACTAGAAGTTCCATTTGACCCAGCTATTCCTCTGCTGGGTATCTTTCCAGAAGAATTAAAATCATCATATCACAGTGATATATGCACAACCATGTTCATAGCAGCACAATTTGTAATAGCTAAGTCTTGGAAACAACCTAAATGCCCAACAACTGATGAATGGCTAAAGAAGATGTGGTTCTTCGACACAATTTTATATCTTTTATATTAATCGATTATTTCCTTTCTCCCTGATTTTCTTTCTCTTGTATAGACAGCAGGAGTCGTACATGTGAGGCTCCACGTGAGGCTCCATGTGAGAGTGTGAGTTGGCATCATTGTGATGATGCCGTCTTCTGTCTTCTTTGTGTATAGAAAACTCATTCATTCCTTTGAAAGGAAAGTAAAAGTGGTGACAAGTTGAAAATTTTTAAAAGGGGCCACGTGATTTGTATTTACTTTCACAATGTTGTCTTCATCCTTTTTAGCCTATTATGTGCCCGAGAATTTGAAACCTGCAGACTCTTTCATTCAGTCTCTCTTGCTTCCAGGTATATCTTAAGAATTACTAATCTTGAAACTTCTCATGACTCTTCCTGTATTTGGAAACTAATTTCTCAGCATAATGTAGGACAATTTTTTGTTAAAGAATTGGAACCGGACATTTCTTTGGCAGTGTTTTAGGAGCCTGGGTGAAGACAATGTGCTTTGTTTGGAATTTTGAGGCACATTCCTTAATACGTGATTTGCTACTTTTAAATATGTGTTTTCAGAATATAATCAAAAGGAGGAATGAAGATGGGAAACTTAAAGCAAGCATATTGGGCTGAGCCCAGAGGTATTACATTTGATACTACAAACCAGAATGCATGCCCAAATTACTTAAGGACCTTTGGTAAAGAGGCTTTTAACAGAAGTATTGATAGTGTTCAATATATGTCTTAATACGGGAGACATATTTCAGTATGGTGATAATGAGATCTTGATGGTCACCAGAAAAACTGAACATAGAGTAAGAAAATCTTGAGTTTTGGTTGCAAAATTGAGCATAGTGTTACAAACAACAAATAAGATGCTGAAGAAAAAAAATGAAAGATTTCTCAAGGAATATTCATCTGAATCATTTTTTAAGGTGGAAGGTGTATAAATTTAAATTAGGTAGATAAGCTGGCAGGCTACTGAAATTGACAGGGTATATTACCGTATAGTGAAAAGAATTCTGAACTGGAACTTTGAATCTTGTTTTCTTATGGATTCAGTGTCATCACATGAAATAGGAACATCTATGTAAAATTCAAATGAAGTTAAGGAGACCTATGTAAAGTGTTTTATAAAATGGTTGTGGGCTGGAGAACTAGTTCAACGGTAGAGCACTTGCCTAGCATGCGTGAAGCTTTGGGTTCAATATCCAGCAACACTTAAAAGTATGGTTTAAATACCACATAGTTCCTCTGGTGTGAGAAACTGGAAGTGTAAATAAAGACTAAAATGTATTATATTGGGAAAGGGAAGAAAATGTCCAAATGGGAAAGGGAGTAAGGGAGGGGGAACAGAACAGAGGACAAGAGAAATAAGAAATGGAGGGAAAAAAATTGAAACAAAGCTTTTGTAGATAGGGAGGGAGGAGGGGTGGAGGGGAGGGGGATGGGGAATAAAGAAGCAACAAGATATGTCATGTACAGGTACAAATCCCCTATGATGAATGTTATCACTATGTACATCTAAACTGTACCATTAAAATAAAATAAAGTTTAAAAAATCCAGCAACACTTGTCTACAGTAAAAAATATACTTGCAATAAGCATTACACAGACTCTTCAGTGGAAATTTGTTGAACAATGTAAAACATTGTGCAATGTAAGTTTTTATTTGATCTATATTTGGCTTACCATCTAGGAACACTGGACTAGCACAGTAGCGATAGAAGTAGACAAGAAACTATGGGTTGGAAGATTTCGAGTTAGAAATAATTGATAAACCTTAGTGGCACTGAACAAGAAGATAAAAAAGTAGTCAACGCTGATATAAAGTTTGGAACTTCATCTGTAGGGCAGTATTCCTTCTACTAAGATATACATAAATTTTAATTCAAGGAAGGAGTTCAGCTGAGATCTGTAATCTGGGGACACTTCAACTAGCCCTTATTGAGACTCTGTGGTATCAATATATTGTGGGATATGAATTATCTCTTACTAAAATATTTCTAGATAACACACCACACAAAACTTCACTGACATGAAATGGCAATGATTTGTTTAGGTGATATATTATAGACTGACTGAGATCTTTTTGTGTTGATGAAGCTTATTTTATATATCTACAATAAGCTGTGTACCATCCTCGGTTGCACTTGGCCTTTTTTTTCTCTTAAATCTGGTGACCACTTGACTATTGATCTAAGATGGTTTAGACTGGAATCATCAGGGACATACATATTTCCTCTTGGTGATTTATCTTTTAACTGCGTGTCATATGCACTCTGTAATAACCAAGTTGGATTTTTTTAAGAGCAATTAAATCAAAATCTATGCGACCTTTTGGGGGCTTTGGTTTAAAATTGACATGGGCTCTTCTGCCATATTAAATTAGGCAAAGAAGGTTAAAGGTCAGTCTGAAAGCAAGTTTCATTAATAAAAAGAATTAATTTTAAAAGGTGTTGATAGATAGATAGAGAAATAAGGCCATTAGTGACACCAAATCTTCCACCGTGATAAAGCAAACCTTGAGAGGTCTCTGCTTAAGAAAGAGTACATGATAGCAATTGAACTCAGTAAAGTAATAACCAACAAAATGTCAGTTTGTAACAAATGCTATAACAAATTCTACAGAATGATTAGATAGAGTACATCCAGATACAGTGTCACACTGTGCAACTGTGGTGGCACAGAGGATGGAAAAGATTATTTGTAAACAAGACCTGGTCTGAACACCAAGAGGGCCAGAGGGGCTATCTCAGTGGAGAGCACCCAGCCGGAGGGAGACTCCCAGGAGTAGCATTGAGGCTGACAACTCTCTGGCATCGCTTTAGAATATCAGTGTAAGAGGGAAAAAAAAAAAAAGTAGTTTGGGCAAGGAACTATCTCAGGGCTAGGCAGTTTTCTTGGAAAGGGTGAAGGACATCAGTCAGACACAACACACTTCACTAATAGAAACTTCTGGTTGTTCAACCTGACAGATTCTGGCTGCTTTTGCCCACCATCCATCCATTTACTTCTTGGCCAAGTCCCCCTCAATAAGTGATACGCAGTAGTGCCTTGATTTGCAATCACTTCTGTTCATGAACAATTTGGCTTGAAAACAAAAGTATTCAGAAGCAATTTGCTTCCATTCATGAACTCCACATTGGGTGATGAACATGACTGTGGCCATCTTTCCTGCAGGAACAGGAACATAGCCACAGTCTGCAGAATGGTAGAATTAAGAGAAACATGCCTTTAAAATCAAGCTTTCTTTAAATACATAGATGTTGAATTTTATTTTCTCTCTCCTATGTTTTCTTCTCTATTTATAATGATTTGTTTCTTTCTCCCTTTATTTCCCTCATTTCTTTCTCTCCACCTCCCTTTTTTCTCTCCCTTCTTCCTTCTTCCTATTGCCTCCTTTTCTTACACCTTTCCTCTTTTTCATTTGCTTTATCTCCTTTTTTCTTTTTTCTCTGATACTCATAAATTACCCACTCAGCAGTAATTTTACATATAGGCCTAGACACACTTATTCAGCAACATTCTATTTTCATTGCTAGTAAAGATGTACAGAGATTAATTTCCTATTAATCATCTCCTATGATTAATTTCCTATGATTTACTGTCTTCATCACTACTTGTTTTAAGAGAATAATTCCTGCAAATTTTTGTTCATAACTCTAAGGGTTAACATTGATTCAGCAACTTTAATTTTAAATGTAAAAGTCAAATATAGATTCTTATGGAAATAGAATTATGGCATGTAACTTTTTGCTTATCCATGAGAATTCTATACTGTTGCATGTAGCTACAGAACATTTTCTGTATATATTAGCTATTGTTTCATTGCATGAATACACCTGATTTCTTCGTAACAATTTTAAAGATACTTATTGAATTTCAGAATCTCAGACTTGTATTGTTACCAGTTTGGTACTTTTAAAATTAAAGATGCTGTACATATTTGTGTAAGTATCTTTGATGAATTGATGAATTTAGTATTCAATTATGTTTGGGATATATCTCACAGAAAAATAATCTTAATGTTATAGTTTTCTATTGGCTTCTTACAACTTTTCTTTCCAAACTCTGGCATTCTATTCAGTTATATTTCCTAGGATCATTCTATATAAATTCCCTGCAGAATTGATTATATTTTTGCCCACTTTATCACTAACTATTGAAATTATACTTATTTTGTAACCCTTACCTTAAGTGAATTCTACTAATGAAGATTTCCATAATTCATTTCTAGGTGATTCCCCATAACAATCTGAAGGTAGTTGTTCATAAAGAAAAATCTTTTTATTAGATTTTAATAGAATAAAAGATAAAAAGAAAAAAGTACTTTTTACAAAGCAGTACATACATTTATAATATGAAGATATCCATCTTTTTATTGATATGTGTTTGTAATACATATTAATTACATTCATCTTGGGGACCCAGTACATGTACAGAATGCATCTTAGTCACTTTTATATTCCCTTTCCCAGTCTCCTTTCTAATCTATCTCCATGTTTTCTATCATCTCTCTTTTATTTTGGTTTTTAATTATTTATATTTTAGGTTTGTCAAATAAGAGAAACCATGTGATATATACGTCCTATGCCTAATTTATTTCACATAGACTTGTGGTTTCAAGATCTACCCATTTTCCAACAAATGGCAAATATATCCCTCTTTCTGGCTGAGTAGTACACTTCTGTGTGTATAAACATTTTCTCTATCCATTCATCTGTTCATTGGCATAGAGGTTAGAGTACTTCCATAATTTAGTTTTGTGGATTGTGCTGGTATATACATAAATATGCATTTAACACTGTAATGTGATGACTTTAACTCTTTCAAGAGGATACATAGAGGAGGAATAGGTGGGTCAAATGGAATTTCTATTTTTTAGTTTCTTGAGGAATCTTTATACTAATTCCCAGAGTGGTCATAGTGGTTTACATTTCCACCAACAATATAGAAAAGTTTCTTTTTCCACCCAACCTCAAGAGGATTTGTTGTTTTTGAACTAAAGTTTACTTCAATAAGCTTATCTTCACTCAAAACCAAGCCTTCAGGATCAACAAATGAATAAACCAATGTCTACACTCAGATGAAAAAAACACTGAAGCTGTTCTTCCTAAAACTAGAACTTTTTTTTTTTTCCAGAGAAAGAAGAAAAAGTAGGCTGAGACTTCATGAAGTGTAAGAGGAAGAGAGAACACTTGGAAAAACAGTGGCCTGCTATAGAATATAAAGAGGAGTGGAGAGGGACAAGAGAAATAAGAAATAGAAGGAAAAAATGGAAACAAAGCTTTTGTAAATAAGGAGGGAGGAGGGGGTGAAGGGAGGGGAATGGGAAAAAAGAAGCAAAAGATATATTATGTACAAGTACAAATCCCCTATGATGAATATTATCACTATGTACATCTAAAATGTACCAGTTCAAAAAAAAAAAAAAAAGAGTAGGGATGCCTAGAAAGGTTTTTCAGTTGGTCACATTAGGATGTCATGGTATGACACACTTGTACATTCTGGAAATATGAATGGTTCCTTCTTGTTATTTCTGCCCGTCAGTTACGAAATGTGTAAGATATCTGTTGACATTCTCCTTGGCCACTCTGGTCTTTATTTTCTTAAGCAAAAGAAAGAGAATCTAATTTCTGTTGTAGAACACACGAGTTTTTGTCTTTGTTCTGGCAAATATAAGATTATTAATTTATTTATTAGTAGTATATATGAAAATATTTGTTAGGTCTATTAGTGCTAATTTCAGAAATGACACACTTCACAATCTCCCCACATAGCCTGTCACTGAATGGAAACTCAAGCTCGAAAAATAAAGGGGCTTTAGGAATTTGAATCACTTAAATGGAAGGAAATATCAGTCATATTTTGGCTCATTCTTTTTTTATTTTTCCATGGTGATGTTCAAATTTTATTGGAAGTTAGGTTTGTCCTTTCTGATGTTAATTGGTAACAACTTTTTCTATTATTTTTCAAAGTGCATTATGCACAGGGAAATTTAAAAAATGTATATATGCATACACAGACTCACAAACATACATATTCAGGACAAAATAAGTTGTTTTAAAGTTCTCACTATCAAGTACCTTGGTGGGACTCTTCTGGAGTAAATGTACAATATCTATGACCACATTGCAGATAATAGCTCTATTATCAGATAAGATACAATGGAGATAAGCTGTAGGGCCTGGCTCATTCTTTGAATCTTTACTTCCACTGAAGAAATAAAATATTGTCTGATTTGCTTCTTTCTTCTCTACTAAAATTATGCATTTCCAGATTTCACCTTAGATCTGAGCATTAGATATTGTGATCTGTGTTGTATTTAAAAATTTTCTGTTTAATTATTATTTTTTTTTGAAAACCGAATGTACCCATCTTTTGGCAGAGATTTTTTTTTTTCATTTTTCTAAACTGGTGTGTTCTACCGTGATGCATTCAAGGTCACAATCCCTCTTCCAGTGCCCGCCGTACGTAGGCAGAGCAATAAAACAGGTAATACTCTCACTCGATTGAGGTGCAGATCTCATTTCTGCTGAACATCTGTGCGGTATGAATCTCCATATTATACCCTCAGCACCAATTTTTTTGGTAATATCATCGACTTTGCCTCTTTGCATTTTTATTTACATTGATATGACTCAATTGGGATATGGTGTTGTTCAGGCATGCATAATTTTTAATGACATGAAATGTAGGAAAAGCCATACTACTATTAGAAAAATGTAGATTTGAAGCAATGAAATTTCTTAGAAAAAACAATTTAAAGAGGCATGAAATATTCAAGAATAAGCTGTGTCTCTATTTTGAGAATCATGCTTGGGAAAAAAGTCAGACTATTACATCATAATGAAAACAAATAATTTTCTGTGATCATATTAAAATTACGCCTCCTTTTCAGCCTTCATTTTCTTACACCTAAAGATGGCATTTTACTCCATTATTGATTTCTAAAGTAGACAAATTAAAATGATACAAACCAAACACAATGAGGGTCAGTAGGTACAAAGGGTAGAAATCCAAGCAGTATACATATTATTTTCACAACAAATATTAAAATTTTAAATAAGAACTTGTCCATATGCAGGCATAGAAAATTTTGATAAACAAAATATAAGAATGGAACCCATCTAATTCATCTGTGGTGTATTTCTTGATGTGTAGGAGCAAGAACAGAAACATATTTCCAGTATGTTTTGGGCACAAATGAAATAGCTGTGTGAAAATTTCAGAACATGTGGTGAATTATAAAGTCCCACAGTCCCATTTCCTGTTTAGGCAACTGATTTCTTAATTAGTTACTCAATGATACAAAGGCCATTCTAAAGATATGAAAGAACTTCAGTATGGACCATAAGCAAAGTGCATGATTGTGTTGTTTTTAATTTAGACTCTACAGCTTGACTTAGATGTAAAGGACTAAGCCAGAGGAAAGCAGTAAAGATAATTATTCAATTGGAAACAAAATTCCAGTGACAAAACCTATGTAATTAGTCAACTGTGTTTTAGTAGGATAACTGCAAATGTGTACAAGGGCAAGGTATTTAATAATCATCAAGTCTGTGAGTGTGAAGTAAACCCCTGAGAGACAGTGCCACATGGTTACATTGTACATTTTCTTGGGCTCTTGTGAGACATAAATTAGTATTAAATAACAATTATACAGTATAGTTATTTTTATTGATTGAATTAAGCAGTTGTTTGGTTTCCATTTACTTTGAGCTGTAAAGCAATAGATTGTGATATATTTTATGCCATTACAATTGTGTGTTCATTTAAAAATACCATCTTTTACTTCTTTATGCAGCAATGTAGGATTTTTTCATCATAGAAGTTTCTGATGATCATCATTCCATAAACTGCGTTTTATGGCTATGGCTTTAAAAAGCTACTTAAAATTTATCTACATAAGGAAACAGCCCAGTATATTGTTTCTTGCAAAGATACTAAATAATGCAATAAAGCAAGATACTTGTCCTGTACTTGGCATCCTTCTGGAAGTGTAGCGGCAAAAAAATAAAACATAAAAAATAAATAAAACTTTGCAGTGATAGCAAACCCAAGAAAATAAACAAAACAAATGCTATGATTTACCAACATGACATATTAAAAATTAGAATTAAAGGAACATTCTCTATAGATTTTATTTTCATCTCCACGAAAATAAAAGTAAACCATACTCAGCTGTGGTCATTGACATTTTTCAATGTTACAGGCTATTTTCCCACGCTAAGGACAGAGCTGGGATTTTCTGAGTAGAGATATTTGCAGATTTTATGGAGTAATAAAATATTCAATGAATAGATTATAAAGCACTTGATAAAATTTTAGAGGCACATAAATACGAATACATGCAGTCTTTTTGGGAAAAGGAAACAGACACATGCGCACTTTAGACTCCCAGGAGACTGGTTGAGGTTGGTTGGTCTTTTTAGGGAGATGAGAAGAGGGTAAGAGGTTATCAGAACAGAGAAAGGACAAAATAGAAAGGGAAAATTGGAAAATGTGCATTGGATCTATGGAAATAGTTTGCATCCTTTCTGAAGTTAAAAATATATATATATATATATATAATTTTAGCAAGTAACTAAAGCACTATCACTGACCGCTCCTCTGTGTTGCAAATAATAAATACTAACTGAAATTATATTAAGCACTTTTTTTTTTTAAAGGAGAGAACTATTTTAAAGTTCCAAGCCATTGGTAAACAAAGTCTCATTCATGGTATTTAAAAAAAAAATCTGTTCTACTGATATTAATTGTATATTAGACTAATTAATTGCCTTTCACTTTTTCCCATGGTTTTTATGTCATTTAACAGAAAATACTAGAGTCCACTAAATGAAAATCTATGACTTTTTCTTATGTATATGTATAAATTAATGTTAAAACATAGAAATAGCTAACTTTTGCATGCAGTGCTAAGAATACATATTTAAGATGCAGAGAAAACCGCCCAGGGAGCAGAATATTGGAAAGTACTCTGCAGAGTGCTCTGTCAGAAGGGGGGCAGACGGTCCTTTGAAGCTCATGTACTCAAATTTCCTGGGGCAGCTGCTGTCTTCCGCAGGAGCAGCCTCTGAATGAGAAATATTTCTGTCTAATCCTGCTGAAGACAGATAAGTCTGCCAATTGAAACTGTAAAGTCTTGACAGCCAACGGCATTGGTTTTGTAATAGCAAAAGACCGAGGTTGAAGTATCAGGAATGGAGCAGCTTTCTCTGACAGCAAGAAGCTAACACGTTTGACAAGAAATCGGGACCATGATCATTTCTAGTCAAACAAGATGTCTGTTCATTCAAACCATCAAATTTACCTTCATTTCCAAAGTGCAAGATTCATTTCATCACTGACATATTCTTTTTTTCCCCACTTACCAAGTTTAAAAACTTACAGACACATGAGTTTGATACATTTTACCAGGTAGCAACCTTTGCTATTTTCATTTTATTAAGGATCCTAGTACAAAGAATACAAAGTTTCTTGCACGTGTTCAATCACATTGTCACACTCATTTATAAAATCTATTTTGTTTAGCCGGCAACTCTCTACACATTCTACACATTTCAGACTTTAAAGAAGTTTTTATTCCAGCATCTGTCAAATTTGAATTCCCTTTTAGTCCTTGCACCATTCAATTCTATAATGTGCCCATCTTTCACCTTAAGAAAAAAAAGTCACCATTTTAAATGTGATTTAAAAATAATGAAACTTTTATGAATGAAGAAAATGGAACTTATCCAGTTTTCTTAACATTATATGTAGGTAATACCTGACATACTGATTTTGAATCACCTCCTTGAATACTACTTTTTTCAAGTTTTGGAGATGGAATAATAATTTACCACAGAAAAAACATCACTATTTGCGACAGAACTATGTTAAGTGGAAAAAGGTTTAGAGAGTCTTCCCAAGTATTTTAAGAATAATTATCAAGCAAATGTTAAATAAATAGCACATTTCATTTTGAATATTGAATTCTTAAAATATAGTACATATTTATTCTAACATTGCTATAATGAATGATGTTTATTCTTAATTAAAGTCAAAGATCTTTAAATTAAAAAAAAAAGATTAAAAATACTCTTCCTTTAAGTGTATTTTCACCACTTAAAAATAAATTAAAATTCGATGCCGTATTTTCTAAAGAACAAAGTTACTCTCTACATACATGCTCATATGTTTTCAGAGCATGATATCATAGTTTAATTTATATTTTTCATTGTATAGCTTACATAGGACTCTAACATTATTAACATCTGTTTTAGAAACTTGGCCATTATATAATAAAGAAGCAATGGGAAAATTAATTGTTAACACAGAATAGTGCTTTTTCAAATCACGGATGTCAGCTCAGTTACACTGTACTGTGACTATAACTTTTATAGCAAATCATATTCGATAAATGCAGAATTTCTAAAATGGTTATCTTTCTGGAACATAGAAAAATTGTGTTTAGTTTTATATTACTCACTCTTTAATCCTATTTTTTAATTCAACAGGATCACTAAATATACAGTTCAGAAAAAAACAGTAGAATATTAAGTTAATATAAATTAGATTTATTTCAAGAATTTTTTCAGTTCTAAATGACATATATTCTATGAACATCTCATGGACTTTGGAATCATTGAATACAACTGAAAATTAAACTTCTGTGGTTTATTAGTGCCTTGGCTTCTTACAAGCAACAACTCTTCTGAATCAAACTGATTTTTCCTCTTCGTAAAAATCAGTGCGCTGGGAGTTTCAGATAAATCCATAAATATATTCTCCACTGGCATTTACACAGCAATAGGGATGTGGCATGAAGAAAAAGAATAAGGCGATCCCTCAATAAATAAGTGCAGGTGTAAACTTGTTAGGTCACAATCGTTACAATCAGAAAATGATAAACTTGATGACTTTATTGTTTTCCTACTGATCTTGCCCAGTTATCTAGATGTTTTCCTACTGATCTTGCCCAGTTCTCAGTTCATAGTGATTGGCTAAAAGAAAATAGGAAAGATCTAATGCACAGAGAATTAGAATTATTAGAATACTGTTAATACAAAATGGCAACACTTTTGAGACTATGGTTAGAGTATAAGATTACTGACCTTCATTCAAGCTGATCAGTCATTTTATGGAAGCTATTTTTCATTCAAAAATATTTTTCATTCAAAATTTCTGTCACTTGCCTATTATGAATCAAACAGTGTGTTTGATATTAAGATTAACAACTTTTAATAAAATAAACTCTCTGCTTTTAATAACATCACACTGTGTTAAAAATAGAATTCACACATACTCAATTAGATATATGTTCCTTGATTTACAATGGGTTCATATCCCAGTAAGCCCAGAGTAAACCCGTCACAATTTGAAAATTTAAGAAGTCAATCAAAATACATTGAATACACAGTACCTGTTGAACACCATAGCCTGGCAACACCTCACGCTGTACAACATGAGTCGTACGCCCTTGACATTGTGGGCCTGACTAGGAACTGAGGCTTACTGCAGCTGTCAATATTTTGAGCGAGCTGGGGAAGGATCACAATTCAAAACTCGAAGGACAGCTTCTACGGAATACTTACCACAGTTGCACCCTCATAAAAACGGAAATCATTAAGTCGAATCATTGTAAGTCAAGGGCCATCTGTGCAGGTATATGTATGTTGTATAGTGAAGCAACAGACATAAGTAAAGATTATCACTCAATTACCTGACTTCCCATAGTGCCATTTCTGAGGTAGTTTGAAAGTTTTGAAGAGGCGAAGGTAGCGTTGACAGACATCAGGTCACCTGGACAGCAGGGTACCATGCAACTGGGTGTCTTTGCTTCTTCTCTGAATTATAAGGGGGTTCTGGAGAAAGACAAGGAATGGGAAGGGAGCAGCCTCCTCCTTGTTTGAACGTATTAAACACAGTACCTGTTTCATCGCCTCTACGTTGTTAGCTACTTTGTAATTCTAACTTTGAATGACCTTTTCTAAAATGCTTAAACCTTTTCCTCATTCTTCTGAAAGGACACTATTTTTAGTAAGTTGGTGTAACAACAAAGCTTGATTTCATTCTTTTTGGTAAGTGCTATTTTATTACCTCTATTACTACTACCCCTAGATGCCTTTACATTACTAGTGCCACTTGGCCACTCACACTATTTTTTTTTTTTTTTTGTGGTGCTGGGGATCGAACTCAGGCCCTTGTGCTTACAAGGCAAGTACTCTAATCACTGAGCTAAATCCCCAGCCCCCCACTCACACTATTTTAATATAAAGAAATAATTGGACAAACTTTATTGCCACCTTTTGCTGTGATATGGTCTCAAGGCCCATGTTTCATTAAAAATTATTTTCTATAAGATTATATAGTGTCAGTGACCATCAGTGACTCCTAATATCACATCACTTGGTTAGAGCTCCAGATGTGTTTAGACTGTGTACTGAATGTCTCCGTGGAAGAGGAATGTCGACTTACCATGTTCCAATATGGAGACGCTCATAGTTCTCTGTTCAACTCTTTCCATTCTGTTGATTCGATCAATCGAAGTATTTTGTTGAGTATCCTTTTTTATTATCTTCTGTTTATTGTCACTTTTTGTTACAGAACTGAAGACCTTATCGCCTTCATTGATCCAGTAGCTTCAGTTATCACACAATGCTCAACTTTCTAATACCACAGGAGTCCCTCATCCCTTTCTGTGGAGCTGTCTTTTGGGGTGGAATGTGATATTACTGCACCTTAAATCACATCACCAGTCTATATCTTCCAAAATCTATCCCTTTAGCATCTATATACTGATGCCCCGCATAGGTTTTACCTTTCATTCCTCAAAGATTTGAGCATCTGGATTCATGGTGCTCCCTAAAACTCCTCCTCACATACTTTGTGATTTCAATATCTGCTACATGATTTTCAGTAGGTTTTTTCCTAACAGGTCTTTGACCTTGTTTTCACGTACCTAATCATCTACTAGCATTAGGTCACTCAATCCAATGTGTAATGATTCTTAGATTTGTCATCAGGACTGATTTCAAGTCCCATAATCTCTATTTCTAGCACACAGATTCCACCTTCTGAATTACCAAGAGATTTGTTATTCTCTTACTCCAGCCAGAATATGACCCAACCACAGCATGGTATTCCTTACTCAGCATCCTTACTCCTCAAGTAGTTTCTCTCCCTTGTTAGCCAGTTGACACTGCTAGACTCTCAAGTCCTTTCCTATTTTCTCCACTACTACAGCTTTCCTGGTAAAACTTATTCATGCTCCTATTCTCCTAAATGACTCTTTTTGTTGTTTGATATTCCTGCTCAATTCTCCACTGGCTCGTCTTCCATTACTGTCAGCTAATTTCTAAATCCTATTTTAGCTTACAGAAGAAACAATTTTAAAAAGGTTTTCACCAGCCCTTATCATCCTATGAATTTACATGAGTCAACTTTGATACACTCTTTGCATTCTTATGACTCAAGTCCAAATGCCTGCGCAATGTCTAAGGCCAACAGTTCCACCTGTGCGCATCTTTCATCTATTCAACACCATCTCACCATCTACTGTAACCACA
This sequence comes from Hystrix cristata, assembly GCA_004026905.1. Classification (NCBI taxonomy): domain Eukaryota; kingdom Metazoa; phylum Chordata; class Mammalia; order Rodentia; family Hystricidae; genus Hystrix; species Hystrix cristata. The sequence continues at coordinate 87,994 of PVJO010001708.1, forward strand.
TTTTTAACTTATATCAGCATTCAAACATAACAATTATTATTAAACCAAACACCCCAGTTGTTTGGTTTTCTTCATCCTGACAACCCCAAAATTGGTCAAATGCTCTAATTTCTCCCGTGTGGTTATTTCTCGAAACCACTCTCGTGAGAATTTTGTTCCCATTATGAAATTACTCTTCCCATGAAACTACTGCCATTGAGCTCAAGCTAACCCATAACCAATGAAACGCTGATGTTTTATTTTGCACCACTGCCTGGTGATCTTGCCCATACTCATAATGACACATACCATCAATATGCTCTGAACTTCCAGATTATAGCCTAGTTTTCTCCCCATGAAGTATTTGCTTATGTTGTTTTCTCCATGAAGCTTGCCTTGACTACATTAAGGATTTTCCCACCATGACACCCCACATTTCTCTTCCTTACTTTATCTTTTACCAATACAACCTGTTACCATCCACCCGGCCGTCTAGTTCACTTATAAGTATATTATACACTTCTCTCCACCTCAGTTGCCCACCACCCTTTTAGAATGAAAACCCATGAAGGGAAGTTTTTTTTTTTTAATTTTGTTTACCTGTATCTATACATTGCATCTAGATACTGTTTAATGAAGAGATGAACCAATAGATAATCAAAGATGAGATGAAAAAAAAAAAACTGAAATACTGTCTTAATTTTAAAAGACCACACATTTTTCAATGTGCCAGTATGGAGGTAAGATGACAGAAGATGCAGGAGACAGATGATATCAACCACTCTAAGAAATTTGCTACTCAACCTGGACAGGAATTAACCAGATGATTTTGTGTAAAGAAATGGTTTCATTGATGTGTATTTCAAGCATTTAATCAAGATTATTTTTTTCTTTCTGCTCTAGAATAAAACAGAGCACCATGACAGCCCCTGGATTTGGGAGTGGGGAGGAACACGTGTCCAGGAAATTGCTTAAATGGGTTGCGGCAACTTTAAACTGAAGCTTAAGGAACCACCAATAAGACATTTTTGTGATTATCATTTTTTTTTCTTGGAAACCATCTTAAATATTAAAGGTAGACTGTATGTTGAATGAGGACTTCATTATTTTGTTTTGGATCTTTTAGAAATTGTGAGTACTGAAACTGCAGTAAGTATGGATGTCAGGTCCATTTTAAAATACACTTTCTTGTATGGTTGAGAACCATCTTTTTGTCTTCTATTTACCAATAGAGAATTTAAAGCCAAATTAACATCTCATCATCTGCAGATTTCCAATTCAGACATCCATTTTTGTATGTATAATTTACATGAAATTAGTTTGAAAATTAAAGCTAGCAAAATATTTTGAATACATATAAAATAACCTCAGAACACTTCTTAATCTTTCCACAAAATTTTTGAAATCTCTTGATGGCATCCCTCTTTCCTAGTTGATCAGCAAATATAATCCAACATGCTAGAAAGAGATAAAAGGACAGCGAACAAGTTAGGGTTACCCAGAGGAAAAGAACTGATAAAATTCTATAAGGGGATTTTTAGGTGGACTCAGAAGCTCGTAAGTGGGAGAGTCTACAATAGACACTTATGTGCTGAGAGCAGGGCATTCAGTAGCTGTTTAAGAAGTTGGGCACCACAGTGAAAGAGGGCTCAAGTACAGTATAAGTCCAAGACCAGAGTCCTGGAGGCTCCCTGAGTAGCTGGTATGGATATGTGTTAGAAGACTGAAAAAAAACAGAGGCTGATGTCCACGGGTCATGGCAGAAAAAGATGTACCAACTCAAGCAGAATGGAGCTCTTCAGACATACTCAACTTTCTCCTTCTTTCCCTTTTATTCTATCCAGACCGTAAGCCTATTGGAAGGTGCCACCCTCAATCAGAATGGATCCTCCCTGCTCAGGTCGCTGGCCTACAGCCAGTCATCTCTGGAAACACCTCACAGACACACACCTACAACTGTGCTTTATCGATCTCCTAGATCTTTTTATAACCCAGTCAATTTGACACGTCACAATTAATGGTCACAGAGAGCGTTATATTTCACTCATAACATATTGCTCCTGGTGTTCAACATAACAAGGAAAGAGAGTGGAGTACACGTGTGGACTGCAAGAGTAACTGGAGGCCACAGCGTGCCACTGAAAGTTCCGGGAAACGTGGTAGAGATTTTTGATACTGGACATAATGATAAATTTATATGGGCTTCTGACTCTGCTTCAGAATCTCTAAACTCAAGGGTCTCAGGAAAGCATTAGGAGTTTGTTGGAAGTAAGATCTATGTTTTGAACTTAACACAAAAAGTGTGAGGAGTACTGGGAGAAGGGATCGCGAGGTGTGAACCCTAACCCTAAGGGATACAGCCACTGGTACGGGGACCTCAGAGGTCACAGAGGAAGGAGGGTTAAAGATGTGACATAAATGGGGGCCACTCAAATTGCGTTATATATAGGAGAACCTGCATTCCTCATGACTTTCTAGATCTGTGCATATTACATTTTTTTCACAAGTCTGTTTATGAACACATGAATTTTGAAAACTGGCTGAATTCTAACTTTTTCAGCCTTATAGCTATATCTAGCTTGTGTTCACAGATACAACTTGTGCATTTTTACAAGGACGAACACCTTTCAAACAAATATTTTACATGCAAGTAAAACATTTCAAAATCAAAGTTCATAACAAAATTATATCTCCACACAGTGATTACAGAGCAGAATCTCAATCACGAGTAGAAAGAGTTTCGATTCACTACATTGCTGTTTATCTTTCCCTCTCCCATAAACTCTCCCACATGTTAAACCTTTTAAATGTATTTTAATTTAGTCAGAGATGGAGTTTCTTAAACAGACCATACATAACATCACTGAATTCATTAGAAGTACAAAATACAGTGTTTATAATTTAAAAAGCAGTTTTTCTTCAGAAGCAGAGATCAAGTAGGAGCCGTTTGTAAGGCATAGTGTTGAGTTCACAGCCCAGTAACGCCCAAGCTTCTGCAACCGGCTGGGCAGCACTAGCACAGACGCAGATGACCCCCTCGCTATTCCCACTTGCTGATCCCATTTGTTCCCCCCGAGAGACCACCACTGTCACTTCAGGGTTTCCAACCTGGGACCCCCTAGCTGGCAAAGTCAGAACCCAGATTCGCGACTTGGGGGCTCAAGTAAGAGCGATAATAAAGGTCTACATCTTGTATTATAATCATTGAAAAGGTCTAATACTCTCTAAGAGTGACAAACCAATCTTTACAATACCTAAAATAATTTCACATTAAAAAGCAGAATTTCAGAATTCTGAGTTTTTCCCACCAGAATATGAAAAGACAATAGGAAGCCCTCTCCATTTTTTATATATATATGGTATATATTGTATATATGATACATACTATATAAATGGTATATACATTTATATAGAATATTTATACATTTCATATATCTATATGGTGTTGAATTCAGGAAGCATTGAGCTGCATTGAGCATTGCGCTGTATCTTTGGCTATTATTATTATTAATCGTTATTATTATTTAATTTGAGACGGATTCTCTCTAAGTTGTCTAGGCTGACCTCCAGCTTTCGATCCTTTTCCTTCGGCCTCCTTTGCAGCTGCAACAGATATGGAGCATCGTATCCTGCTCTTCTCACTCCATTTTGAGTACAGTGTGCAAATCACATTTACTTGGCTGCTTTTCTTCTGCATATCAAACTCTCAAACTCATGCAAGAAACTGCTCCTTGTCTAGCCTCACGTTTAGTGATTGAACTTTAAGTGGGAAAACCCTGGGGGAGGTCTTGGTCATCTGGACAAGGAATTTGAGGGGCAGCCGTTCAGCACAGAATGGATCTCTGGAAGATAAATTATCTCAGGCAGATAGATTATGGAAGATAAATTATAGAGATCTCTGGAAGAAGGGAAAGTTATTGGATCTACGTGGACATGTCCCTTGACTCTTGAGGTGCTTGCTTTAGGGAGGAGTAGAACTTGCAGAAGGTCAGCTGGGTACCTTAGAACTCTGCCAAGGCTTAAAGATAATATTTTTAGGACTTTGGTTTGATGGTCTTTCTAAATGAGAATATATTTCTTTGTTTAATTATCAGGGAAATCAGAGTTGGGATTATATCAAATTATACATTCTGAATTCTATTTATAAATACTATGGCATTATACTGCTTATTACTATTGCTACTTCTTTATTGTTAGTACTGTCATATTAATTGACACAGTACATATATATATATATGGTGATTTTAAAACCTATTTATCTTAATATGTGCAAAAAATCTTTAGAAAAGTATATATATTATCTATCACATACAGAATAAATAAATAAGATGACCATCAGTACTGTAGCTCTTGTTGTTCACCTTCTTTTGTCTATCCCTTTACATAAATTTCTAACATTTTCCTGCTAGTGCATAGATGCCCCTGAATGAAGGATGTATTAGGATATTTATGAAAGGAAATATTTAACAGTGTTAAAATTGCTGGGGAGTTGAAGTCACACAATTTGTTTAACTAGGAAAAAGAGATAATAGTTTCTAAAAGAAGGTATGTGGGGACTTTGATTGTATTAAGGCTGTAGTGGGTTACTTCTCTTGAAAGAATGGGAAAGGACATTAAAGAAGGCAGTTTTGAGGAAAAAACAAATTCGTTTTAATCTCTTTGGTTGAGTTACCTCTCCAAAGTAAAAATTGTAAGAGTCAAATGTTTAAAGACATCAAAATAGTTTAAATTCTCATTTAAATTATAGAATCGAAAAGTTGATTGTGTTCACAATCTAAATGACAACATTTTTGTCTTTGAAAATCACCTGCAATTTTTTTTGACAGTAGAATAATTATTTTGACTTATTAAGATTACCTTATATCATCAAAACTGTTCTAAACAATTGATTTTCTTTTTCCTCAGAAGTGAGTTATGTTTTCTTTGTCCAAAATTGGATCAATGTAACTACCCAGTGTAGTTACATTATTATTGTCTAGCTTTAATCAGCCTTAGTAAATGTCACAAGTATATGTGTAATAAAAGGTATGATTTCCCATCGCATCAGTACTATAAAGAGAAAGCTGGACAGAATTGAATTTGCGTATATATCAAAAATCTAGGGGGAGTCAAACAAAGAAAGCAAAATGGTTACATGCACCAGTTTGTCTTAAATAATTCAGCTAATTTATACCTCTCAGCAGAAGAGATACTTTTGGCTATGTTTTTATTGGAAATGCAACTTTACAGAGCCCTTTCTGTGTATCAGGTACACATTGGATGCTATCAAGAGGAAATATGAACTTTTCTGTGCAAGTTAGTCCAAACTATCAATAAAAATGTATCAATTATATAGAAATCTTGGGTGCTCAATAAGGGTTAGATGAAAACAAAGTATTCTAAGAGAGAAGAAAATGCATGCTATATTTAGTGGCCCCGATGAAAAAAAACAGTAAATCAGAGAATATAAATCTGTAACTAATCTTAACACTTGTATAAATAAGAGTACTTTCTAAGGGGGACAGGTTGGCATCCAGATTCTTCTTCTGCTTCAGAATCTACCATTGAGATTCTATGAAAAGAGTGCAAAAGCAATATGAAAGGTACGTGCAGTGAGGTTATAAATTATGGTTACTGAGCAGGTTGGGTAAGGAGATCAAGGAAGAGTAAGGCTAGTATATTAAACTAGTCATCCCACTCACTCATTAGAGTCTCTGTATTGGAAACACCTGGGGAACTCTTACACGCATGAGCTAAGATTAACAACTTCAACAAGAATAAAAATGGAGAAAGGAGATTTAAAAGAAGGGGGAGCAGATTAAAGAGAAACAAGTCAAGTGCCCACTCCCCAAGATGATGATAAACTTCATGTACTGGAAATAGGTACTAAAAAGCCAATGATTAAGTCCAACAGTTTTTTTCACTCTTTGGTAGTGGGTTCCTTGCAATTTTATTTATGTTTAAAAAGTCTCTGCTTAAGTATTGAGCAAAGCTGCTTAATAACCAACCGAGATACAAGTTGGTAAGAGGCTGACATTGAGAGAGGGTCCAAGTTCTCCAAAGAGAAGTGCAGAAGTTCCGATGGCACAATTGGTAAGTAGATCATTATATACCCATGAACTAACGAAGTGAGACAGAACGTTTCATATATTATGAGTAGAACCTTGCAACTATAAACATAAACGATTTAAAATACAAATGTATGTTAAGTAAATTTTATGCATTATCTTGTAAATATTTGTATACGCAGGATGGTGGTGCTTCAGGCAGAATATTGTATTTTTTTCAATATATCATAATGATATTTTAATCAATATTTTTAAAAATAAGATTTAAGATATTATTCTAATTCTTTTTGATTTGCCCTACCAGGTGGGGACATTACTGTGGTTCACTTTTGATCAAGACTCCTTAGTAAACAAACTCATAGAAAGCAAGCACAAGACACAGCATTTCTTTATAGGAATTAATTTCATTTTCTTATGCAAAGAATGATCAAATTTCCTTTATTTTTCCTTACTGACTGCCAGCTCTATCCTTCTTTCTGCTCATTAAACAAAGTTTGCCCTCTGGTTCTTCCCTTCTTCTACCCCTAATACTTGCAATATTTACAGCAGATTTTAATGAACAAGGGTTTCTCTAACACTGTCCTACTGTGTTCAGGAGGATTTTGAAGATCTTAAGCCATGTGAGAGAGACAGAACAATACCATAAGGTTATAAATAGCATGGAATTTGAACATTTATGAACCTGTGTTCAAACATTACCTCTATTTCAATTTGAGCCCATGACATGACCCACATCATCTGCACTCCCTGTCCCCTGTTCCTCTCAGAATTTAACGTCTGTTTCCTTTGTCACTAAAATATGACCTCCACAATAACAATAACATTTTTCTCTTTTGTTCAATTTCTGTGTTAGTTAGATTTGCTAGAACCAATGGTTGTAAGAGAGTGGATTTAATAGAGGATGTTTATATATTACAATATTCACCCAGAAGCCAAATGCAGAAGGTGCCAAATGTCCATCTAGGCACTGGAGACCCAAAAGATCCAATTGAGGGTTGGGAGCCCACGGCACTGTCCCATGGACGTCGGTGTCTGCATATGATGGCTAGAGCCAGGGTACGATGCTCGCAGCAGAGATGACAGCCAGAGCTCCTCCAAAGCAACAGCAGCCATCCTCGATGACAGCAAGGCCCCGAGCCCCTTCCTTGACGAGGACAGCCAAGTTCCTTTTGGAAGAACCAGCAGCAGCAGAGGTTCTCCTGGGAAACAGCCCGCCAGCTAGCTACGGCTCTCACTCCGCCTTATGTTGTAGCAGCAACAACCCTCAGGTGGATCTCGCACACCCAGCATCACACCAACTCAGTCCGCCTGGGCGTTCTGGTGCAAGTTGACCACATTAGGTCCACCACAGTGCCATATTCCAAGTATTTAAAATATCAGACCAAAACAGGTTCATAGAAACCACTGCAACATATTTATTAACAAGACAATTGAGAAACTACATCTTAGTGGCACTTGACTCCATGATTACTCTCCCTCCTATATTTTTTCAAGGGATGCTGGGGCTCAAACTCAGGACCTTGCACTTGCTAGGCAAATGCTCTACCACTGAGCTAAATCCCCAGCCCCTCCCCTCTATACTTTTATTTAAGGTTACAGAGTCAATGAATTGCAGAAATTGAATTTGAACACTGTGGTTATATGATTCCAAGTCCAAGCTGGTCTTACCTGATTTTTAATGCTCAAGGCATGCTCATAGAAGGCCTACACACTTGCCACTTCTTTAGCCTAGAATGGTTCTCTAGAACATAACAGGATGGCTTTTCCTTTACCTCTTTAATTTTCCAGAAAATTAAAAGCAGCCAATTTAAATTGGATCCATAAAAGTCAAGCTAAAAGTGGAGCTTGAGGCTTCAGGGAGTTCAGTGCATAGTTAACTGGCTCCAAGGTAGAAACTTTATGCCAGAAGGGCACGAAGGAGCAAAGATGCTTAATTCATGGTCATGGTGAAACACAGCAGGGGACAGTGCCAGAGGGGAAGGAAGGAAGGAAGGTCACTCCAATTTGATCCATCCAGACACACCAGAAGTATGCTTTACTAAAACCCTCAGTGGTTCCCAATTCAATCAAGTGGATACAATTAAGCCTAACTATAGCAACTGGACGTTGAACCTATGGCCTTCACACTGAGCTATATTCTCAGCCCTTTTTACTTTTTGAGTCGGGGAACTTAATGTTCCTCCTGCCTCAGCTTTCTAAGTAGCTGCACTTACAATTGTGTACCATTGCACCTGTCTCGGTTTATTTTCTAACAGCATCACTCTGGCTAAATTATCAGGACTAGTTCAAAAGCAGAAAATGGCAGAAGCCATGTCAGAAATTACTGAATTACTCCAAAAGAAAGAGCACTTCATCCTGTACGATATGAAGCGTAAAGTGTTGAAGTGCAAAGTTTAGGGTAGTGGGAGCCAGATTATACATTGCTTATAGCAGAAATGAGTTTTAATTCAGGGTTGCAGGTGCTATAACGATGAAGAGAGGAATTGTGGGTGATTCCTGGGTTTTTGGCTTGAGAGTAGATTTGTCATTTACTCTAATCCAGAAAAGTACACAGGAATTGACACAGACCGGAGGAGATACCAGGAGTTTAGTTAAATTTGTATTCTGTTTAAATGCCTATTAACTATCCAAGTAATTTTGTGAATAAGTAATAGTATACCCAGGTGTAGACTCAGAAAACAGGTCTGGACTGAGTGTTTACATTTAGAAGTCATCAGCATATTGATTATATTTAAAAATGTCTTAATGAGACTGACAAAGGAGTGAATATCGATAGAAAAGAAAAATAATACTAAGAGTGAAACCTGGAAGATCAATGTTCAAACATTACTGAGATGAAGGAAAAAGAGTAGGAGGACTCAGAAATGAGCCTGAGGGGAGGGGAATTAAACAAGGGATGTGAGATGTCCTAAAAGCTGCATTCCAAGGAGGTAGTGCTCGATTGGATCCTAACTGCTAATAAGTCAAGAAAAAAATAGGCATGAAGAACTACCCAAATCTATCTCCTTCTACTTGCACATTGGCAGGGTTTTCTCATCCGGGTATCTTATACATGGCTGGAAATACAGTCGTTAGAATGCTCTGTACTTCATCAGTTTTCCATCATTGAGACAGAAGAGTTCTTAGGCTTCAGTTCAAAATGCCGTGAGAAACATGCCTATTACTGCGCCTTTTGGGCCCCTGAGAAAGGTGTATTCAAGAAGGAGGAGTAAGGGTTGGTGTTCTTTCCATCGCTGTCCTTACACAGTGTATGCCACACGGGAAAATGAGCACTTTGAAGACAAAATTAAGTATTTGTATCAAAATAGTTCATTATCTAATAATATTTTTTATCATGTATATAGATTTTCATTTGTTTTCTCTCTCAGAAGGAACAAGGACTTACAATTGTTTTATATTAGTTCTACTGATACTAGTGTAAGAATCATTAATCCCTTTTCAAATTAAGTTTCTAGTACTCCAAATATAAGATGTTTGGGGCTTTAAACTTTCTAAATAATTCTTAGGATCATAATTTTTTTTCTTCTGCAGTTTTTCTTAAATAAATCAAATCACAGCATCCCTCAACAAATGACTTGGAATTGCCTCTGCTGTGGCAAAAGCTCATCTTCCCCACTTTCTAAATAATTCTTGAGGTCTCTACATTTGGGCATATACACTGATATCATTAAGAGACCTTCTAACTTTTCTTGCTGCTCTGTCTCATTAAAGAATGAATTTTTAGTTCACAAAAATCGTGTGAGGGAGATGATATTGTTATTGTTAAATTCCAACAAAAAAACCAGAAGTTGCAAACAAACCAAGAAAACAAAAATCTTTTTGTGAAATTAAGCACCTTATTCAAAGTTGTGTAGGCAATAAGGGTTAAGCTTTACAGGTAACTCTGCTTAACTTCAAAATGTATTTTTTGTCAATCTGAACAGATTTAATTTGATTTTTATTAACTCCCTATAATTATGTGGTTAATCTACTGTTTATATCAGGTATTATCTCTTTTCATGGAACTCATTTGTTAACCTCTAATCTCTGGCTAATATGAGATCGAGATTTTAGTATCAGTTGCAAGCTACAACAGTATTTATAGCTGGGCAAGTATTTATAGCTGGGTGCCTTGTCCACTTTCTATTACTGTGACTGAAGTGCACACACGAGGTAATTCATGATAGGTAGAAGTTTCTTTAGTCTGTGACTCTAGAAGCTGGGTTTAAGAGCTTGATGCTAGCATTTGCTCTGGATGTGGTAGGAGGCTCCTAGTTGAGGGCATGACACGGGAAAACAGAGCGAAAGTGCCAGATCAGATCTCTATTCAGCTTCTTATCAAGCCACTAGTGCAATCAGAGGGTCCTAATATCCCATTCTCATTCAACTGTAATTACCTCCCAAGGCTGCCTCCAAATACCATTAACATGACATTGAGGGGTTAGCTCTAACGTGACTTTTGGGTAAGACCAACACCCTGACCATAGCTCTGGGTATATTTAGACACAGTATTTAACCTCTAATATTTTTGTGTTCTCATCTGCAAATTGAATATGCTGTTATACTAGCTTCATGAAATTGTGGATTAAATAAGATGACAAATAAAACATCTACAACAGTTTGTGGCATACGTGTGTGCTAAAAGGTATACATTTAACCTAAAAAGAGAAGGAAGAGGGAGAGGATTGTTGCATCAGGACTTAATAACTGTCTGGAACTGTGTGGCTTCTCACTAGGAAAGATCTATCTTAGAATATTGCTAATTTAGATATTAGAACCACATCCTTAGATCCTTATCATTCACATGGTTTAAGTAGACTACAGGGGGAAGGACGCTGCAGGGAAGATGAACGGGTAAGTATCAAGATTTTCAGTTCTGTATTGTCTCTTGGTAACATGGTGTCTGTGTTCACAGTTACGGTAGAAACAAGAAACCATCCTCATGCATTGAGTACTAATAGGAGTTATTCATAGGAATTAAGCTATAAGCAAATCTCTCAGGTATCTTATGCAGGATTCAAACCCCATTATGCAAATTGAGTGGAAACTGATGTTGCATACTGTTATTCAGATTGGCCTTGGTCTTTACCTGTGAGAGGTTTGGGAAATTGGCTTAGCTCTAGGCTCATGCAAGGTCGACACGCTTATGATCAGACTGGGTCCTAAAGCAGCAAACTATTACTGGTTATCACTAACCCGTATTCTACACAGAAATATTTTTTTAGCTCTTGGTCTCAGATGGACTGAGCCTATAACTGTGAGATTAATTTTTTTTTTCATAATTGGTTAGCCTAAGAGAAAGCAGGAAAGGAATAATAACCATTCACTTTGGATTCTGTTGTTTATATGAACAAAATGATCAGAGAATATCCAGATGTATTAATGTGTCACATAGGGTGGGGAAAGTTAAATTTCAGGAGGATGAAGTAAAATATATCACTATAAACCCAATTATTTGATATAAGTGATTGACTACATTAACGCTGAATAGCTTTTAGATTGTCTGGAAATTACAAGTCTCTGGGGTTTAATAGGAGAATTTAAGGTTTTCCTGTTTTTCTGCTGAGTGTAGGAGATTCAAAATCATGAAAGGATGCAGCAGACATTTTCCTCATTTCATTTCTGCTACCATGCAGAAGAGTTGAACTCAGTGAATTAATTTCCCTTCCCCCTGATAAGTTCCACTGAAAAGAAAGCTGAATATCTTATATCATGATTTAAAGACCATATATTAAGCCAGGAAATTTTAATAAGATTTAGCTCTATGATGATTCAACTGCTTTTTAGTTTGAATATTTTTTTTCAGAATGTCCAAGGTATTTGGTGCTCATATTCCTGAAAGTAAATTATATTGGGTGTTTTAATTAAACACAAAAGGACATGGGGATGACTTTCGAAATCTGATAAACAGCATTTTCTCCTCCTTACTATAGTAATGATATGTGATTATTTTTAGTGGATATCCATAATATAAAAAAGACACTGTTAATTTCTTAAAATATATTACTCCAAATAAAAAGCATCATCATATATTTTAAGTCTAAACAAGTTTATTATTAATGTCTTTGGTTAGTAATAATTCTGAAAATTAATAGAATTCAGAAAAGGAAATCCACTGAGTATCTTGTACAGTTTTAAGAATAAATTCAAATACACTGAACTTCCGAATGATAGTTTTTTAAAATTGACACACAAGAATGAGTTAAGTACAAGTTCGGGTTGTACTGCTGTAGTTTTTTACTTAAACAAAAAAAAAAAATTCTATGAAGAATCAGTTCTGGTAAGAGAGAAATAGCAAATAGATCACACCAAATTTTCCATAATTTTAAAATTTGAACTATGAAGAAAACTTGGTTTCAGGAAGTGGAGAACAAACAAAAGCTGGAATCGGAAAGGATACAATCCATAAAAAAAAAAAAAATCCTGTGAGCTACTCACTCTTAGGGAGTTTCTGGTTGAAAACCAGAAGTGCATAAGCAATTAGGTGGCTAGAACGCAATCAGTGAGTACAGTACTGTGGGATTAAACTTTCAGGTTGTTTCGTTGGCTGGAAATTGAAAGGTAAGTAATAGCTCCAGGAGGAACCACATAGAAGGAGAAAGCCTAGCATCTACCTGTAAATTCATTTCAAGGCCTTGAGCGACCTGTGAACTAGACATGGATGAGAAGACTCAGAGGCAACAGGCGGAAACAAACACAGAGGAGACAGAGAAACCTTAGCTGTGATTCCATTTATTTCAGTTACAGGAAGCAGAATTTGGAATTTGAGTTCTTCAGCGAGAAGAGATTGGTAAAAAGGCGGGGCTTTCCCAAAATTGGTACTCTGGAGAGTCCTCAAAAAATTTAAAATAGGGCTGAGGATATAGCTCAGTGGTTAGAGTGCCTGCCTTGCAAGCACAAGGCCGTGAGTTCGATCCCCAGCACCCAAAAAAAAAAAAAACAAAAAAAAACCCAAAACTTAAAATAGAAATTCTGTTTGACCCAGTTATTCTCCTTCTAGTTGTCTTCCTGAAAGAGTTACTTATTAAGACCTTGCATAATGCAGGGGCTACATGCTAAGAAGTCCCAGCACTAAAGGAAACAGCGTTAAGCAAGGTTATTTTAACATGTAATTAGAGGGAATAGGTGAAGCAGAACAGAGAATAAGAACATGTAGCAATTTTCTTTGTTTCATTATATTATTTATATACATTTTTATTGCTGTTCACAAAATGTTCATGGGCTGAGGATTTAGCTCAGTGGTTAGAGTACTTGCCTCACAAGTACAAGGCCCTGAGTTCGATCCCCAGCACTAAAATAATAATAATAATAATAATAAAGTTTGTAAAAATCTAAAAAATTAAAAAAATAATTTGTATTTTTGATAAGGAAAGTTCTTCATTGGAAATTTTTTGTTTTTTGTAATGAAGCCATCGAACATTGTTTGCCCTTTCCAGTTTTGTTGAGCAAGTAATTTTCGATAGCAAGACATCACAACAATGACACTTCATCATACCTTTGAACTTCTTTCACAGTTTGAATGATTTTGCATAAACTGATCCATTTTATATAAACCGTTACAGTAGCTGATTGCTTTTTAGGAAATCCACTGAAAGTTCCTTTTGCTCCTCATCTTCAGCAAGGCTTATTTCATCATCTTTGTTCATTTGTTCTACTAATTACCTTAGATGGTCGTTGGAAAGACTTTCGCCTGTAACTTGCAGTAATTCTTCAATTTCCAGCACATTTACATTGTTCAATCCTGTTTCATTAGCTAGCTTTACAATTTCATTGACATCAATAATGTACTTTTATGTTACCACTTAACAACAAAACAGCATTAAGCACAGAAGCGTTAAGCAGGGTCTTACTATAAATCACATTACATTGATACATGCTTACTCATATTTACAGCAGCACAATTCATAATACATTAATCATGCAGCGTCCTACATGTCCATCAGTAGTTTAGCAAAGAAAATGGGGTATTTATGCACAATGCAGTACTACTCTGTTATAAAGGAGGATAAATTTAAGTCATTTGTAGGAAAATGAATGCATCTTGAATCCAAATGTTGAGTGAAATAAATCAGGCACAGCAGCCAAAAAAATTATATGGTTTCTCTTATGTATGAAACCTGAAGTATAAATAAAACAAAGAGCAAACTAAAAGGCAATAAGAAAGAGGGAGATAGATCTTTAGTAAATGTTAAGGGGAACAAGAAATACAGGAAGTAACAGAGGGGAAGAGGATGCAAAATAATTAAGATGTATCGTGTAGGTGAACTAACTGTCCCAAATGGATGTATTTATTATGTGCTACGCACATGTACTAAGAAAAAAAGAAGTTAAAAGTGAGAACTCATTAATTTAACTGTCTTCTAGAATATAAAGTAATACACTTCAGAAAACACTGTAATTTACAATCTTTAAATATTTTATTCACCACTTCTGGCATATAATAAATACTCAAAATGGAAAGGAACATGATTTTTCCCCTCATGTTTAAAAGAAAATACATCTAAGAAACATACATATATCTGTGGCTTAAATTCTAGAACTAGTAGATGAAAACTTTAAATTAGCTAAATTAATTTTAAAGCCTTGAAGGAAATGTATGTAATAAGTTACATAGTTGGGAATCTCAGAAAATTGGATTTTATGGGGGAAAATAGAAATTTTAGTATTTGAGTGAAATTTTCACTTAATGGTATTTACAGCACTTTGGAGATGACAGAAGGTAATGGATATGGAAGAGTTCAAACAACTCCAGAGGGGGGAAAATATGTATATATGATATATATATATATATATATATATGTTATATATATATATATGTTATATATATATGTTATATATATATATATGTTATATATATATATTCCAGAATATTCCATATATATATATATATATTTCAGAAAGACAAAAGAGAGAATAGATGAGAAAAGCACCAGAGAAAAGAAAGACTGGAAATAACCTCAATTTAGTGAGAGATATACAATCATAAAGCAAAAAACCTTGGGAAACTCTGGCAGGGAGGCAGGAATAAATACACAGAAACTAACACATAGGCACATAATAGTCTATATGCTTAAAACCAATCATCCACTATGAAAATCAGTATGGAGGACCCTCAAACATAAAAAAATAGAACTACTATGTGATCCAGCTATATCACAACTTGGATATACTCAAAAGAACTAAAGGTCAGTATAATAAAGAGATTCTTACATGCCCATGTTTATCAGTGCACAGTCCACAAAACACAAGTTATATAATCAACCTTGTGCCCATGAATTATGAAGGGATAAAGAAAAGATGGCATCTATGCACAATGGATTATTAATCATTAAGAAAAAAATTCAGACTATTGCAGAAAAATGGATGGACTAGAAATCTTCATGTTAAGCAAAATAAGCCAGATTCAAAGGCAAGTATCACACGTGTTCTTTCAAATGTAGAAGTTAGGAGTAAAAGACAAAAAACAATGACATGAAAGTAGAAAGAGAGCACAAGGGGGCTGGCTGACAGAGGACAAGGGGACCCTGGAAAGGGTATTATGAGGAAAGGAGAAATTTTAATAAGAAAAAAAAAACTAAAGATACAGAAGCAATACAAAGTCAGGGGGTCATATCAGACAGGGAAACAATTAAATAATAGCTGACAACTTCAATGAAAGTCATAAAACAGTAGATCGTTAATATGTGGGGACTGGGGGATGGCAACTCTCAATTTCTTTTCTTTTTTTTAAGGGGTAGCTGTTCATTTTATTTTATTTTATTTTAGTTATTTATTTATTTTTTACCAAGAACATGTATTGGTACATTGTATGCATAATGATCACATTTATCATAGTTACTTTGTACCTGTACATGATATATCTTGGTCCCCCGCCCCTTCCCCACCCCTCCCTTCTGTTCCCCCCTTTTCTTATTTACAGCGGGTTTATTTACATTTTTACATTTTTCCCTTTTCTCTTTCTTTCCCTTTTCCCTTCCTTCTTTTACCCCTTTTCCCTTTTTCGTTCTCCTCTCTTTTGAATATTATCTTTCTTTTACCTAATATCTATTATGCCTCTTTGTCTTTATGTACACTTATGTTTTCTCATATCAGAGAGACAATTCGATGTGTACTCATGAGTGACTGATTTATTTCACTTAAGAGTATGTTCTCAAGGTGCAAAAACAGTGGTTAGATGCCGCGAAGTAGACGGCAATACCTTAACTGTTTGTGTGCTGTCAGGCCCGAGGGCCTCTTCCATCCTTGTCAAGGGGATTGCTAACCTTCTCTCCTTTCATACAACACAACTCTCAATTTCTGACACCCAGGAAAAATATTCTTCAAAAATAAAGGCTAAGTGAGATATTTTGCAGTGATCAATTGATGAAAAAGTTTTGAATTAGTAGACCTGTCCTTTTAATAAAACTAAAATAAATTACTTAGATAAGAAATGGCATTAGATGTCATTGTGCCGGAAAATACATAGTTTTGCATTTAAAAAAAATAATAAATCGACTGTTCAAGACAGGAGTTATAACATTGTATTGTTTAATTAAAACATTTGTAAATATGAAATATAATGACAATAATGGCATAAAATGGTGCATTTATACCTGAAGGTATATTTTGACAATGCTCTAGTATCTTAATAAAGTGATAAATACCTTAAAAAAGACTGTGAAAGCTAAAGATGGCTCTTTTCATTCTCAGTGAAGCCAACAGAAAATATAGTATCCTATTTCCACAGAAATTATTCAGTCTTCATGGAACAATAATTTTGAAAGAAAAATAAAGAGTAAAGAATTAAAATCTTTCTCTGATAATTTTATTCCAGGAAATATTTTCACTTTTTGTTATAAATTAAGAAAAAAGGAGAATAAAATACAATTTGGACCTTCAACAAATTATTAATTGTCCCAATTCTTTAAAAATTAGATACCTTAAATCACCATATATTTGTAAAAAATAAAACTAAGCACCACTGGTGGCACCACATTAAATAGAGATAAGAGCTTATTTATTCTCTATTATGTTTAGTTAATTACCTGGATGTCACTTACTTTTACAAAGAAATTAAACAACCTCTGGAAAATTTACCCTGAAATTGAAATTTACAGACTTGATCCTACTAAGCGTCCTCGGTAGGCACAAGCCCTTTGACTCCCTGCATCTCTAAGCCAGTGCTAGCGTCAAAGCTGGTTTACATGCATTTGGACACCTGTGGCTGGATAATTACCTTCATATTTTACATAACTGTAAATATCTGCATCATGGTCATCATTCCAGATTGGAAGATTGTTTCCCACTGACCATAACATTTTTTGAAGGCGTGTACTTATTTTACCGACAAATGTTTTTAACTAACTTCTCTCAGGCACTGAACAGGGCATTAGGGACACATGGATGAAAGACAGTCTCTTACTTTACAAGATTCATATTTTAGTCGTATCAGAGAGCAGAAAGGCAAACAAATAGGTGTCTGATAGTGTCATACGTGCTAATTTAAACATATGGACCAAGAGCAACAGCCTGAGAGACTAACGAAGTTGTCATTTAAGAAGATGTATTGAAGTGTTTTTTTACAAATGGTGAGATAGGTGATGACTGAAAAATGCACCAATTTGTCAGGCGAAGAGGGAGAATTTACATTGAATAGACAAAAAACAGCATGTGCTAGAGTCAAGAGAACATAATTTATACTGTGCAAGTTAGAACAATTTAAACTCTTGTAGGTTAGAAAAAAGATGATCAGAGACTATGTTAGTCACTTACTCTTGGATGAGACACCATACCGGACACCTGCAAGTTAAAAGACGAGAAGTTTATTTCCGTTCAGCTTTCGGCTCCCATCAGGACGGCACAGCAGAGGGGCGCTGCCGACAGGAAGCAAAGAGAGTCACACAGGGAGTCAGGGAGTCCGGAAGAGAGACGCAGCCTGCCGGGTTCATACCCGCAGTGACTCGCCTCTTCCCGCCAGACCGCATCTCCTCGCAGCACACACAAGCCGGTCACCTCCAGAAGGTCCTGCTCGTAACCGCATGAGGCCTTAGAGGGACATCCAGACATACAGCACAACGGACCATAGAGGAAAAGGTCCCGAGTGGAATTCTAAGGAATTTAAAAAGACAAATGGAGTGATTTTAATCAGGAGGCGACAACATAATAGTAGCAAGACTACACTGCTGGATGACTTCTAGATGTGTCTGCGATAGACAACACTAGAAGAAAAACAATCTCCATTATCATAGATAGTAAATTTTAGTTAATTAACTAAGATGACATCTATGATTATGGGAAAAAATGGAGGCAATATGAGAAATATTCAGCAGGTAAAATCGGGGGAGCTGTATGATCAGTACTATATTTACATTAGGCAGAGGGAACAATTTTCTGAGTGATTGCCATATGGAATGTCTATTTGGCAATATTAAAAACTAAGAAAGAGAAGCATCTGTGGAAAGGAAATAAGATGATTTCAGTTCATTTCACTGAGCATTTATTTATTTCACTACAGAATTCTTCATAGAAGAAGTAGGGAATGGTGTGAGTGTGTGTGTGCGGGTGTGTGTGCACACGCATGTGTGTGTGTTTTCCCGTGGTGATAGAACCAATGGCTGAAGAAGGGCAAGGACAAGGAAAAGAACAGACGTGAAATACACAATGCAATGTGATGTGATATTGTCAGGAGACCTCATTAAGAAAATATTTGGGGAAAATCTCAGGTCACACAAAGGAATAAATCTGATGCCATTCAAACTAGGCATCGGAAAGATGTAGGTGGACGGGCTCACCATTTCAAGACCTGCTGTGAGAACATGTCCAGTGTGCCCTCAGTCCTCAAATGGGCAGTATGATAGTAGTCAAACCAGCTACTCAGAATACTAGGAAAAGAAAAGGCGTAAGAGGATACAGTGAGAGAGTTCACAGATAATTTAGGATGTTGTGACAAAGATTTTAGCTTGAAATGCCATCAGAGTTTTGAGTAAACGAGTGTTAGGACATCACTCATTTTTTGTTTGTTTCAATTCTGTTGAGAGTAGAATGGAGAACAGTAGAAGCAAAGGCATTCAGCTTTAGGCATCCACAATAGTTTAGTCAACAGATTAGTATAATTTGGGCCACAGTCTATAGAGGTAGAAATGATAAAAAGCTGTCCAAAGTTTGAGCTTAAAATCAAAGGGAGATTAATTTGTAAAGTGAAAAAAAACAAAAAAACAAAAAAACAAGTGACTGTAAGATTTTGCTTACAAATAGAACAGTGAAACATCTTTAGTGGAGTTGGAGGAAGATGGAAGAAGAAATTCAGTTATTAAAATATTTTTAGTAGTAATTAAAATAATCTTCTGATAACACCATGAATTTTGAATTTTTTTTTCTGTCTTCTGGTTAATATTAACATTTAATGGACAGTTTCTAATAAAAAAAAAATGCTGAGCAAGAAATCACTTTGTGACCGTGATTCTCTCTAGTGCTGTGGAATGCTTTCAGGAGATGAAATTTTATTTCTTTCAAGTTTGCCTTAGAACATTGCTAAATGTTCCTTTAGTCTCTAGCCAGATAAGATGCAGAACTCACTTAAATTATGTATTCAAATAAGTAAAACACACACACGTATACAAACACCTGTGTATTTAGTGTAAGCTTATAAAGAACATTGCATGAGTGAGTTATACTATGAAAAGCTGTTTATTTTAAGTTCAAACCTGACAAAGTATACTGTATTTATATTTTTCATTTTCAATCCTACTAAATTGAAAGGCAGGGACCATATTTTTCTTCAGTTGGGAACCACTAATCTAGGTTCCATTACTGTGTCTTGGTTCTTAATTTATTAGTAAGTGGGTATCTGTGAGGACGAGAGGCTCCATGGACTTCAGGATTTGGAAGCATTCATTAGGCTGGAGACAGGCTTTCCTCAAATATAAAAATGATAGATGGAATTCAGAACCTGATGTCTGTTCCAGCGATAGCATAGACCTCAGGAAATGCGTTTGTCCTCTGAATAAAGGCTACAGACTCTGACATGGCAGCCCCCGAGTGCATAGATGTTGAACCATTTAATCTGCTCTGGGCCTGTGTCGCCTAATCCTGCAGTTCATATAATCATCCGCAGACACTCACTGGTCTCTAGACGACACAGCTAAGTGAGATAAAAAGACAAGGTGAACTTGTGTTTGCCCTCTCATTAAATTTCGCAAGCTGCTATGTTTAAGTTTCTATTTTATGGACCACTTAGGCAACTATTAACCTTTAAAAATACATTAGCATTTTTATTTCAGACTTTCAAGAAGACACAGACTAAAATAGAAATAAATGATGAGGAGTTCCGACTTATAAATTGATATTCAAATGTTCACAACAAGTTTTCCTACTACCACTTAATCCACCTATTCTAATATTCTTTTAAAACTAGATGTTTTGCTGCTGAAGATTATAATATGGTGGTTATATGCACAACGAGGTTTGTTGAAATACAATGTTAGAGAAGAATTACTGATGTTCTGTTACTTTTAAATTGAAAGATGATGAAAAATTAAATGAGCAGAGAGACTCGTTAAAGAGCAGTAAAATTGAATCTACTTTCCGTATAAGATCATAATTAAATACATTTTTATTAGAGCTTTTAAAATTTCATTTTTAATTTGCTTTGACTAGAAATTGTATTTTATCTTGTGGATACTTTTTGTAGATAATCATTGCAAAACTATAAAATAGTGTGTGTTTTATTTTAACCAAATGTTACTGCTTTTTGTCAAACTTGAGAAAATACAATTTTAATATTAGTCTTACAAAATTTTAAGTGTTTTTGAAAATATATGAATATTATTCTTATGCATATATTTTGCTTTTAGTGATTGCTGACTTTATTTTTAGATGTGTCAATCTTTTAAACTTTAGGCACCTGACAATAATTCACAGAATTCATAACTCTCAGATTCTTGAAGTTTAATGTTAAGAATCTTCAGGATACTGGGCCAGCTACACATGCAGGATAAATTAAGTCAGCTGTATGCAGTATCCTTTTTTAATCAGCACTTTCATGCAAGTGGAGACAGAAAGAGTAGCCAGGGTTGTTTTATAGCTTAGCTACCGGCGAGCTTATATTAAGAAAAAGCCAACTGAAAGAACAGGTTTTCCTAGACGCACTGTGACAAGCTAAGAGTCTAGACTGTGATGATAGAGCACAGTGTATGTTCTCTTAACCAATCTTTTTTGCTAAATAGGTACAAAGGATCAAATGAACTGGCTGCAGCCAATTCAATGTTAAGTGACAAATGACTAATATGGTGTCGTTGGCAGTAATTAATAAAGCTTGGCAACTTACAGAATAACTGGCCAGGATCCTATGGTAGAAAAGTTCGGTAATGGTGTACTAATGGCACTGGGTCACCATGTGAAATGCTTAAATGTACTTCAGTGAATCAGAAAACCGGGATAATATCATTTCCTTTGGGTGAATAATAACCAACTTCTGGCTACGATATTCTTCTTTCAGGTAGATTATATCCAGGCATAGTAGGAATTTGTCTGACTATTTCATTTAGATGAAATTCAGAGATCTACTTCGTTATAATGGAGGTGTATAAAATTTAATCTATTTTGGTCTAGAAAAGTTGATAGTGTTACCTCACCGAATGAATTTAAAAAACAGTTAAAATTACGATCTTTCTGTTTTAATTTAGCAAAAATCATAGTTTCTTTTGACCTAGAAAATCGCTTGGAAGAATTGGACTTTTTTAGAGTTTAAATTTCTGATTGTAAACCCTCAGTGTTGTCCTCGGTGTGCTGGATGCAGCCACATTAGACATAAAGGCCAGTATGGGGCAGGTTTATGAGATGAAAGTTTATCGTTGGAAGCTTTTAAGCCTTGAGCAAAAAATGTCTGAAAATTCATCACTGTTTAGCTCTGGTCCAAACCATTCAATATGATTTTAATTAGCTTTCAAAGTTTCCAGCACACTATAGATTGGTGGCAGAAATAAATTGTTTAAAGGAAAAGCCACAGACTGTGCTGAAATGCACAGCCTAGTCTGTAAGAAATACTATATTCTAAGCACAACCTCATTGCCTTTGCCACCTTTTGATTTAAAAATATGTTTCTTCCATTTTCTATAGAATATAAATAGCTTCAGAAACATAAAATTAACTTTGAAATCTAAAGTTCCCAGTGCTTTTTCTGGAAAAGTTCACATATTTTTTATTTAACGGGAAAATGAACCCTTCAAAGTTTCTTTAGGACTTAGCAAAGTCTTTGTTGTGGTGTTTATTCCACATAATAATGAAAATAAGATACAAGGTTGTGAGTCTCAAACAGGAAACAGTGCCAGTGCGAGGGCTTTTTTTAGTCATTGCTATGTGAGCCCTAGAGTTACCTCCACCTATAAATGTCTATGCTAGAAAGGTCAAGTGACACCTGGATAGGAGGACGGGTATTTGGAGGATAGATTTGAAATAGAATTTGAAAAATGGCATGTTTTGAATGTGTTCTCAATGAAAATGTATTTTTAATAAAACTCCCAAACTCAATTTGAGATTATGCCACATAAGCTGTTTCCTAATTGATTAACATTACTGACATCATATACTTTTCAACATTTCTATAACTGTTCTCTTACGTCCATCTGTGAGACTCCTTACAAAAGTTGAGTGGTGTTTTGTTCCACATAATGTATAAGAAAACTCACAAAAATAGTAGGTGATTTGCTTAAGTCTTCGCTGATAGAAGCTGAGATATCTTTTCCTTTGTATACTCTTATTTTTTTTCCCATGCATGTAAAACTTCAGGTTTATAAATTATCATCTTTAAAAAAAATTTTTTCCTGACATGATAATATGCTAGCTTTGTTTTCTCCTACATATGAAATGTTCTTTATTATGGTAACTTTATCATTTTTTATATCTAGGCAACATTCATCTCCTCTCCCTTCGTACCTGGAAGATTTCAGCTTCCATAGATAAGAGACAGCAGATGCTCTGATTTACTGTGTTTCCAAGCTGAACAACTTGGAGGGCATTTCTGTCCTTGACTGTCATGTCAGAGCCAAGGCTGAGCACCTTCATCCCAGATCTATTTCCTATGATCCTTTGAACTAATGACGCCGTCCCAGCATTTCCCCAGGGGATTGGTTCTGCTACATGGGGGACACCAAAATCCACTGGAGCAAAGTCCTCTATACAAAATGACATGGTAATTGTATATAAACTACGCACATGATAAATCTAAATCATTTCAGGATTACTTATAATAATTAATCTGATATAATTTTATATAAATTATACTGTATTAGGGAATAATGATACTGTGTTAGGGAATAATGATAAGAAAAAAATGTGTACAAGTTCGATACATATGCAATGTTTTTTTCTCCCTCATATTATCTATTCACACTTGGCTGAATCAGCAAATCTGAACCCGGGTTACAGAGAGGCTACAGTACTTCACTTCTCCGTGCCTGTCTCATCTGTAAAATAATGTCCAAGGGATAGTTATAAGAATTAAATAAATTGGTATATGTAAAGTTTTTATAACACTTTAAACCCATACATTATTGTGAGCTTTTACATTTTCAACTTTAACCTTTGCCAACAATCAGAACAATAATTATAATTTCTGCTTCATGCATTCCTATGAATTTTGTTATGTGACCTTCTGAGCTATCAGAGGAAATAAAAACGAATTCTCCCTCTGAGACTGTAGAGAGGTCCTATAAATTGTCCAGGGTCATGCAACTAGTAAATGTTGATAGTTACATTAAAAGCACAAGGATCCTGACTTTAGAATCATGGTCCTTAAGAGTTATAATAGATAGTTCAATATATATTTTTCATAGTAGGATTTTGCTACTCTTGGCTCTCACATATAGACTATGATTTTCTCACACTAACTGTTAAGGGTGCATACGTTGATTAAGATAAGTCTGCTTTACAGGATTATATGGTAATGTCTCTGTGATTCTTTTACTTTGTTTCTCAGCTTGTGAAGATTCAAGCATGGTGACCAATCTAAGTTAGGCTGGAGAATTTTGTTGTTATATGATTATTAGGCAGCTAGAGAATGAGACAAAGTAGTGCTGGAAAACAGTTCAGTTAGAATCTCCACTACTGGGAAACTCATTTATTTTATTCATTTCTGAGAGAAGTTCTTCTGTGATTATTATCACTCAAGTTTGTTTTCTGAAACAGGAAACTGTACTCCTTCCCGTATTCCACTTGCTTGTTGAATATTCTGACAGGGATACCGTATTTTCCTAATTCACATATTTTAATACTGTAGTAAACACTGACATGTTGCATAGCGTGAAACCCTCTGAACAAGGCTTATTTAAAGCTGAATTTTTAAAGTCCGATGAGCTTTAATATATTTTTGTATTACAATTGGGCTGATACATTTGAGTATCAAGATGCCTGTGATTATGACTAAGAGAAATATTAAAATTAAAAAATATTTAAGCATGTATTCTTCAGGATTACACTTATTTCAATTCTAGGATAAACTTTTATATCACAGATTAAGAAAATATTTAAGTGTGCATATATTTTAGAACATTATTTCAATTCTAGGATAAAAATATTATGGTGTCACTGAAAAAAGGTTTGATCTCATTTAATAGCTTAAGGCCAAAGCATACTTCCTCATAAGGGGAAAGCAGAAAAATAAAGTTGCTTCAATATTACCCTGTGAAGTAAAATAGAGACAGCCATAGCAATTTAACATTCTTCTTAACTTTCAAATAAAATGGGGTCATGATGCCAGAAAATTATATTTAAAAATGTGTTTATACAGCATATGCTAAGCACACATATTTAGTTCAATGACTACTTCATTTAGAATTCCTGGTTTTGGAGTTTCTATTAGACTGTGCAATTCCTTTTGCCCAATTTGTTAACTGAAGGTTCCATAAATATCGAACTGCATGAATTGTACTGATGATAGCCTCTGTGCTGAGCATTCTAACTCTTAATTAAGTGGTGAGGCTCATAAATTTTGGGCCATGAATTGTCCAGGAAGCCACATTTTAGAACAATCATCAACCTATGAGGTCTGTAAATTTCCTTTCTTATTTTTTTCAAATGAAATGCAGTTTCTGTATAGCTTTGAATGTGATAGATAGAGAATGTTTGTTAGTTTGGCCTCCTTTGTTTCTGTAAGCACTAATATTTTGGAAGATAAATAGTACTTGAAGCTTCATTTACTTTGATTGTTTTTAATCTCAAGATACTTTGGAAAATTTATTATCCCATAAAGCTTCAGTTAGCTACAGTTTTTCTGTTCTGATCCAAATAAGCAATAGTCATCAAAACTTAAGTAATTCAGAAACAGTATGTCATGGTTATAGCAACAAAACCATTTCAGAATGAAACTAATTATTGATTATCCTCGGGGCTTCTGAGATCAAATATGCAGCAGTATAGGTAATTATGGCCTAGCCCTGCAGAGTTTTTGCAATGGCAGCTTCAATTTACTTGGTAAAAGTATTGCTTGGTAAGATTTGCAGATGAGTCAATTAGACAGTCATTAATTGGGTGACCATTGGAAATGTGGTGTTCCCCAGTTGGGAAAAGGTCTACGCCGATGACTAATGTATATTAATGCCAGCGTTAATGACCTTTGATTCTTTCTCCATGTATCTAAGGAAAAACAAATTAAAGAATGATTCAAGAAAAAAATAGTTTTGCTGAACTGGTGTGTTTTTCAAAATAGAGATTAAATTGCTTATCAGTTGTATTAAAGCCACAAAAATCCCAAAGCTACATTAATAGCTATACGTAAGTAAATAAAACCAATTGCTATGAATTTTCATAGTGTCATATTTTAAAATATTTTAAGTAGCTGGTTTTAATTTCCTTGATAAAGCCTTTTTGTTAATAACCTTCAAATTACTTTAAAAATAATAATTCATATATATCTATAGTATTAAGGAATTTATCATAAAATATCTAATTTTTTAATGATTAATTGAAAAGTTAAAGAATATTCACTTTTCTGGTTGGAGCACATTTTAATTAAACTAATAGAATTATGCCATTTCCTTATTTATGAAATTCAGCTCAATTTACTCATATACTTTGCTGAGTATATTGTAATATTTATATTGCTACTATTAATTTAAAATAGTGTGAAAATAAGATAACTGGCTTTCAAGAAAAAACTTTGTGGTTAGTATACAGTTCTCATAATTTTAAACAAATAACAACAACAACAATAACAACAAAAAAGAATTCGAGGAGGAGAATACATCCAGGAAGTAATATGGCAGCCTTGAAATATGTGTAAAAATGGACTCATTTGTTTTCAAAGTGTCTTTCTCTGTGTCTTGGAATCTTTTTCAAATTTATTTTTGACATTTATAAAAAATAACTTTTATATTTGTGATTCAGCAATCTAAAATAAATCTAATAATAAATACACTAGAAATCATATATACATGTTGGTAAGATGTGTTACTAGTTCAATGTGTAAACAATTCACTACTAATATCACATAATAATATGTTTATGCTAAGGGGGCTTAGGTCTAAAAGATTGTAACAACATTCATAATTGTTTTAACTGTTATTTTTTCCTTTCATTTATGACATTGCTGGCTATGGATTTATAGCAACACTGGCAAATATAACAACAGTATTTCCCTACATATGTTCTACTGAACAATAGTTACAATGATTAAAAGTGATGGAAAAAAGGTGAGGTAGGCAAATAAGTCTGCAAGAGATTGAATTAAACAAACTCAAGTTTATTTACTGCAGGATTTCTTCAGACCCATATACGCATCAAAAATTTTTAACAGGGAGATGTGTTGGGCAATTGACCAAAAATAATTGAGTCATTTAACTTTTTGAGTTTAGCACGCTATAATTTCCCACACAAATGATGCAGGGGAAATATTTTGGAGAAATCAATTTCAGATTAATTTTGAAGTACTTCTCTAATTTAATGTACAGAAATCAACTAATAATATTTGATTGTTTCTGGAATCATTAAATTTTACATTCTGTTTAATTATATAATACTTGTGTCATACTAAATATAAATCATGTATATGTTATGAGACATAAACACAGTACTGACTTTAATGACTCAATAACCAGATTTAGAATAAGAATAATATCAATACTATATCTAGTTATATGCCCCATCATTATCCCACTCCGTTTATACTTGTAATCACTTCTCTGAAGCCAATGCCACTGTTCTTTTTCTTTTCAAAATATTTTATTACATGTGCAAATACATCCTCAAGCATATATTACTTTCTTTACATTTGTTTTGCTTTACAGAGTATCATGCTTTATGTAAGCATTCATTAACTTTTGCTCAGAATTTCTAAGATGCATCTACATGGTTGTTGTGTATGTATAATTAATTCCCTTCCCTTGCTATTTAGATTCCATTGTAAGAATAATTATATTTATTTTTCAGCCTTCAAGTGGTTAAAATTTGACTTGTTCACATATCTTTTACTAACATTAGAGGCAAACTTGTGCTGGATTATTTTTTATTTTATAATGTATTAGAAATGATCTATTGATAATAAAATACTAAATAGGAAAACATACATACTTCTTCAAAGATGCTACAATTTTATAGCAAATACACCCATGCAGATACATTGCATGGTAATATATAATATGATTATTGTCCTATCTAAAATACTGTGAAGAAAAAATTATCATCTTAGGAAAATAATAAGCAATTATGTGTTTAAGGAAAAGTTGCATTATACTAGATGGAGAAAGTAGAAGAAAAATAGGAAGTAGGAAGAAATGTAGTAAATTCTGTAGAGTTCACAGCTAGACAAATTGTGAAAGCGAATTGGAGTGGAGACACCACTATAGGGAAATTATACCCACGAGAGAAGGCGTATGTAAAACGACATTAAAACATTCAAAGAATCATATAAATTTATTACAATATTCATTTAAGAGATCTTTATTATTCTTTACATTTAAAATTATCTTTGTTGCACTATTTTTCAGGCTTAGCACTATCAACCATCTGAGCCAGGGAATTTTTTGGTGTGTGGGGACCTGTCTTGTGCATCGTTGTTATTCCACAGAATCCCTTGCCTCTTCCTGGTAGACACCAGGTCAATTCTATCATTCTCATTATGACAGAATGTTTACAAATATTCCCTAATATTCTCCATCCTCTGAGGGACGTAATTACTTTAGTTGATATTCTCTGCTTTAGTTGTAAACTCTGTGAAGATTTTGCAAAAATTAGATGATAAAAATACCCTGATAATCAAATACATTGGCAGGGAATGACTAAATTACAGGGGAAAAAAAAAAAAAAAGAACTAAAGAAAGAAAGATAAAGAAAAAAATTTAAATAAATACAGAGAATGCGTGTGTGGACCTAGAAAGACCTTTAGCTGAGGATTTCTAGAAAGGTTATATGAACGTCAACGAAAATAAAATTTTGAGAATAACAAAGGTGTCAGTTCAAGCTATTACAGAATATTTGTGTGTTTTATGCTGTACTGTTGCAAGTCCTCAATTCTAACTGAGGCAAGAAAATAGGGTGTGGCAAAGCCGCTGGACAGTGGGCGTCACCTGTCAATCACGGAGAGCCAGGACACATGCACAAAACAGCTTCCAAGCTGTTACCAATCAGAAAATGCTACCTTCAGTTCTTCCTACACAAGGTCACGCGGGTTTTTGATAGAACAACCTAAATCTGACTCCAGAGCGGGAACTATAGAAGAGGGCAGCCGTGAATCTCCTGGCCGCCGCGAGGATTTTCACCCTCCCACTCTCTACTCTGCAGAGTGTACAGTATTGTTCTGCCTTTAATTGGCCTGCACTCACTATTCAGTGCATAGTTTTTTCCAACCTTTAATCCTATTTTTAAAACGGTTAATAAATGTAAGCCCTCGCTACCTCGTTTCCTGTACAATTCTTTGTCTAAGACGAGCGTGTAAAGGGCACCCCCGGGAACAGCACAGCACTGCTGCAATAATCTCACCTCTGAGTCCCCAGACTCAGCTCCTGCCGCATGCATCCTGCCGGGAAAACGCAAACACTTAGCAGATTTTCGTGTCTGTTCTGTGGATTGGCACCTCTGCTCCTTTGCCAGTCTCTCTGTGTGGCATACAGTCGTCCTCGATTCTCTGCTCAACCCGGAATCACAATGGATTTGGGAAGAGATGAGATTGTGACGACTCTCATAATGTAGTAGGAGTTACGGAAAAGGGCAAAACACAAAAATAGAAACAGAGCAGTGGGAACCTGATGTGCAGTAAGAGGGTAACACTTTTAAGTCAAATGGGCCCGGTAACCCCATTGAGAAATACTTGAAGATACTCTGGAAGGAGTCATGGAGCAGACCAATTCATATAGATGGAGGATGGCTCTTCCAGGCACAGCCCAAGTCGGGGTAAACATTGGCCAGCTAATGTTTGCCTGACATAGCAGCATCCAGCCAGGCCTGTGAGGCAACAAGTTAATGAGGAGAGTACTAGATGAGACCACTGATGTCCTGAGACGGGGCTCATAAGCCACTGTGACGACTTTGTGTTCTGTTCTATAAACATTGAGATACATTCGGAAATGTGGCCAAAGCAGTGTCATCATCTAACATTTTAATGGGAACTTGGTGACCTACACTGAGAACACTGTGAAATGGAAAACTTCTGCAATAAAGATATAAAAATTCATAGTAATCTATATTATATTTGTTGGCAGAAGGGAAAAAATCAGGTGTTTGATTCTGAATATGTTCTGCATTATCAATCCATTTTACTCTTAGCTAATACGACATTTTTACTCTTTTAATTATTTTCATGAAAGATTATAATGTACACCTTTGATTTATTAAATCTTTACTATAAATTAATACTTTCACCATCTTCTAGGCTTATCATGAAAATGTAGAACTTTCAATTGCATACATTACCTCCCGTCAGTCATCTTTCTGCATTTATGCAATTTAAATTTATATATATATTTTAAACTTAACAAAATATTTTTGTTGTAATAATGTTACGATAATAATATTACAATATTATAATCAAGGTTATTTCTTACTCTTACATTTCCTTTCCAGTATTTTCCTGTCCTCTCGTATTGCTATATTTTTATTTAGGACACTATTCCTTTTTAAGAAGTCCCTTTGGCATTTCTTTTGTTTAAATCCATAGGCAAAAAGTCTTTCAGTTTTTATTTAAGCACATATTCGTATGGCAAGGTAATGTTCAAGAGATTTAGAATCTGAGACAGCAAGGATTTTCTTTCAGAATTCATACTTTTTGTTTATTTCTGCTGTTAGTACTGGAAAATTCTACCTATCAGATTCATTCTTCCTACTGTAAAGTATTACTCCCTTATTTTCTGTTAGGTTTTTTTTTTTTATTTTTTTATTTTTTGCTGGTTTTCAGCAGTCATACTATTATAAAACAGCAGGGACTTTTATTTCTCCTTTTAAAAAATACTCCTTTGTTCCTTAATTTGTGAATTATCTGTTCTGATTATTCCCAGTTCCTAGTGTTGCTCTGCCCTTTCTCATCTCTTGTAAGGGCCACAGTTACACTTACATTATAACTTTTGCCTGTATTCTTGATGTCAATTTTCTCTCAAACTTCCTTTTCTTCCAATGCTTTGTAGTATGTATATTTGACTGTTCTAAAAGACAGTTTATAAATCCTATATCATGTGTCAAATCTATAAATTTTTAAAATGTATAAATAAATCTGTTTGCTGAATTATTTTTATAATTATAATTTTACCTCTAGAATATTACATTTTATGTTTTCGTACAGATTCTATTTTCTGGTATTTCAAACTTTACAATTTATTGAATATATTAATCAATCAGTCACTCTAAAGTCTACATGTGATAGCTGCAATATCAAAATCACTTATTTGTTTACTTGGATTATTCATTCATTTTTGTTTTGTTGTTTTGATTTTACTGTTGTGTGTATGTGCGTGTGTGTGTGTTTCATGTCCTAAAACTTTTGAATAAATGCCAAACATTGTGTTACTCACAGAAATTCAGTATGATGTTTTATTTCGCCAGGAATGGTTGCAATTATTGCTTCTTTTTTTCAGATAGTTAAAGAAACATAGATTATAGCAATCCCATCAAGATTTACTATGACTTAAAACTAGATTGCGGCCATATTGGAGGCTTCTCTGTTTCCAAAATGCATTTGTTACTAGGGTATTTCAGGAATCTTATGTAAAGTTTGTGGTGTCCCAAGTATCTCCTTACTGGTGGAACTTTAATACATTTCTGTTTCCTTGCCTTGGACGCAGTAAATCCCTGCTGTCGCTGAATCAGTGTTTTCTGTTAATTCTCTTAACATCTTGAAGAAGGTGGAAAAACTCTGGGTCAGTAAGACTGGTGAGGCCCCAAAGTAAAGTAAATGAAACCATATTTTTATGAAAGAAAGTTGTATTGAAATTATAAATTGACACTTTACATTTACAAACTTCAAGTTTCTCAAGGGAAAATGCAACAAAATATTCCCTTTATTTTACCCCAGATTCTATCTCAGTGGTCTCTGATACCAAGCAATATATCTCTGTATCTGTGTGTGTGAGGGTGTGTGTGTGCACCCACATGTAGAAGTGTTATATTTTGTCAAATTTTAGTTGTTTTCATAGGAAGACTTGTTTGTATGATATAGGCTACTACTTCACAGTTGGAAGAAGTCAGTCTGGATCATAATTGTAAGATAAACTATATTTTATATTGGTTTGGATGTTGAGTGTCAGAGAAAAGAAGGAGCCAAAGATGATTTTAAGAGTTTAGACGTAAAGTGCTTAAAATGGATTGTCATTTAATAAATGAGAGGAACTTAAGGTGGTATAGTTTAGAGAGTAGGTGACAGTTCATTACACCTCTGTCATACTCTACAAGAAAATACTTATTTGTGATTAAACCCTGCTTTACTATCATTCACATCCTAGCTGGCTAGGTCAGGCTGCAGGTCCACAGTAACTGGCTGAACTTTCAATTCTTGGAAACAGAAGGTTGTGCAGCAACATTTATTACACTTTGCTCTGCTATTTCACTCGTTCCCCAAGACAACCATTCATTTTTACCCTTCAGTGTCAAACAAACCGTTCTCTTTTAATTGATGGGTTTATTTCCTAAGTCATTGGGAGAAGATGCGGAAATTATAAAATAATTTCCATAATCTTTAACAAATTATTTCTTCCTCTACTTGTATTTATACCAATTTCCCAAGTGATGACAGTCTCATATTCTAAATCATGGAGAACCACTCTACTTGGGCACTGGATCCCAACTCTTCTAATCTACTCAAGAATATTTCTGTAGAATTTTGTTCCCGTAATATCTCTGCACCATCAGAGATTCTCTCCTTTTCTGTTTACTAGTTTATTCTCATAATTATTCAAATAAAATTATGTTTCTCAGTTTAAAAATTATCGCTTCACTCACAACTGCCAGCAACCATTGTTAATGTAATATCTGTTCTTCACGTAAAAAATGTCTTGAAAGAATGCTTTATATTCATTCTCTACGTATCTCTTCCTTTCTTTCAAAGGACCCATTTTTCTCTCCATACTCCACAAAATAGTTTACTCCACAAAATAGCAATAACCTAGAATCTGCAAGATTCAAGGACTAATACTCATTCTCGGTGTTACTGGCTCTATCAGCGCTGTATGTCCCAGCTTCTTGAAGTAGCGGCCTGTGTCACACAATGATGTTCTGATCAACTATGTATAGATGATAATTTCATAAGTTTATACAACCTAGTGATAGCATAGCAAACTTAGTTTGTGTAAGATCAAACTATGATTTTACACTATAATGAAATGCCCTAATATAATCCATTTTTCAAAATGTACGCTTGTTGCCAACTGACACATCGCTGTACATTTTTCCCTAGTCTACAGAGCATTATCAGATCTTTCTCATCCTCCCACTTTACTGGCTGGTGCTTGTAATTCCTTTTACTGGTTCTTTTTCATTTGTAACCCAATATACTGGTCTTCCTACTTGTTTTCTTCTGCATTCCTCCTAAATAACTGCATACAGTGAGGCTTACAGAGAAAGGATGATGCATTTATACTTCTTATTGTGACATCGGTGAGAATATTGAACTTGCTACTCACAATGCTAGTCCAATTCAGTATCACTATTTTCCTGGTAGGCTTTGTGTCCAAGCCTGTGTGGATATAGCGCTTTTCTCATTTGAAAAGGAGTTGTATTATCTACTATTCCCAACTCTTTTTGCAAAATAATTTAATTGACAATAAAAAAAAATCGACTTAAGAACTATAAGGAGAAAATCAATTAATTTTTTCCTCTGCCAACATTTTTATTTTGTTTTACTGACCTACGAAAACAGATATAAGAAAGAACTGTAAATTTTTAAGATGAATTGAAAGATTCATTTAAGGTTCTGAGTTATGGCGTGTTTCTTTAAAAGCACAAAAGCATGAGGTTTCGGACTGCACTTTCTGGAAGGCAGGATGATGTGTGTAGAGACTGTGAATGATTGTGAAATAGCTTTGAGTAAATCTTCTAGGAAAGCCCCAATTTTTCTACTTCAGTGTGCACAGAGGTTGGTGTGGTAGTTTATTTTTTATGCCATTATGCTTACTTTGCCTTAGCCTAACATATTCAAACTTATCTTTTATCTTAGCAGACTCTTTCTCCGTAGCTTGGAGTCATAAATAACAATATTTAATTTGTTACTGCTTTTCATATCATTTTCTGATATATGGGATGTTTTTAAAAATTATTATTTCATTTTTAATGTGGTCCTTATTTAATCATGTATAATAGAAGCAAAAGTGATATGAAATTTGTCTATTTTTAACATCGAGAATTTTCCTACCAATGCCTTTATTTTTTTTTTCTTTTGACTATGTGTTTAACCTCATTTCACAACAGATACAGCTGCGCAAACAAGTCCGAATGGGCTCAAATATACACACATAATAACTGAAAAAAAGCTTTTCACAGCACTCATACCCACGTCGTGCTGGTTTCAGTTAGATTTAGCTATTGATATGATAGGTCACAATGCAATTTAGAAGCAATTAAAAGGTAATGAGTGGTGAATTGAAGCCTCTGCCTAGAAGGCTTTTCCTGTGCACATGGAGAAAGGAAATAGATTTGTGTGTCTCTATTGTCCCTTGCAGTCATATCTCTAGACAAAAAGCAATGTCAACAGCTCCAGCTACCTGTCTAAAAGGTGTGAAATATGACCTGGAGTTTTTTCTACAGTGTATACACAGAGACTTATGAATACTTCACTGGTGCAATAATAGGAATCACCCTACAACTAGTTATCAGATATGAACTATTTTAAAAAACCAAATTGCCACTGTGAATTTTTAAAGGTATATTGATGGCAGCATGAATTTTATGGTATTGAATAATAATAATCTTTAGTGGTTTGCTAAGAAGGGCACTAGCAGTGTGGGTTGATCACCGGCACACTTTCACAGGCTCCTATATTGAAATGTGTAAGGTAAATATGCAGGATGGCCTTTGTGTCAAATTAATTGAAATATGAACTAAGCTTTAACAGAGCAAAAATAATGAATGTGATTGTAGGCATGAAATTTCAAATAGTTGTCTTCAAATTACCTAAAATAATACATTGCCACTCTACTCTTCAAATAAGGTAAATATATTTCGATTCTAAATCATTTTCTGATCTATCCTGTCATTATTTATGTCCCCATTCCTTAACTCAGGCTGTAGTGTTCTGTGTCTGTTTTAAGATGAAACAGAAATTTTACATATGATTAAAATAATGCAGTAATAATTATGCTTAAATTTCAAGATTCTCAGCATAATATTTTCCTCATTCTTTAAATATGCTTCTTTTTAATTTCTTGTTTTTCTTGTAGCTTTACAATTAGATGTGCTGGATAATATTCCTGTCAAGAAACGCTAGATTCTTCTTTGAAAAAATTCATACCACTTTTACAGGAAGTGCTATATTTTGGGGGGTGTTGGGGATCAAACTCAGGGCCTTGTGCTCACTAGGTGAGCACTCTGTTTCTGAGCCAAATCTCCAACCTGAGGAAGTGCCATATTCTTTTTGAAAAAATACATTACGCCACTTTTAAGTGAATTGTTTTAAAATGCAGGTAAGAAAATAACATAAAAGATTAATTTAAATGCTGAGTATAAAGGAACTGCTCATTTCTTTATTTTCAGATTTATTAAGGCATGACTGATAAATAAATTGTTATACATTTAAGAGACACAGTGTAATGATTTGATCTACACATACACTGTAAAACTGTTATCATTGCCAAGTTAGTTAACAAATACATCACATCACATACATAGTTCTTTGTGTGTGTGTGTGTGTGTGTGTTTGTGTGTGTGTACTCAGTAAGGACACTTGAGATTTCAGCAAATTTCAAGTGAAAAATGTGATATTATTAACTGTAATTATCACTCTGTACTTTACATAACTCAAGCTTACTTTATAACTAATTTTTTCTATTATTCTATTATTTATATTTTCAGTTATTATATCAAAATAACTGAGGTTGACTCCTTTATAAAGTATAGAGGTTAATTTATCTGACAGTTAAAAAGATTGAAATCCTAAACTTCATGGCATCAGCTCTGCTGAGAGTTTCGTGGAAGGTCGCAAAATGACGATCGTGTACATGAAAGAGATAGAATACCTAGTCGGAAGCTGGAGTCCTACTAGAGTTCAATAAGAACTATGTTAATCACTTCCAAGGGCTTGTTCACAATGGCTCCCACCAGGCCCCAGCTCTTTAAATTCCCACCAACTGTTAACTTCGGCACACTGGAGATATACTTCCTGCCCATGGATTTTTGAGAGACACTCCAAACCGTATCTACACTACAGCACGTTCATACTCTTCAAACAAATCACTTGTAAAAACAGAGATTCAATTAATGATGTAGCTATTTTCTAAGTCCTACTCTAAATTTTACTCTATGACTTTGTCAGTGCTGGTAAAATCACCACTGCCAGAAATCAGTAAATATCAAATTACCGATGATCATTTATGACACATAAAATGTTCTCCTAGAACAAACAGGATTTACAGTTGAATTGTCTCTCACTTCAGCGTTTGTATCCTTTCAGTGGTTTTAAACAGTCTTTTATAAATGACTCACAAATGTTTATTTTTGCTACAACAGGGTTATTTCACCAAGCAATCGAGTTTACAAAGAACTTGCTCTATAACAATGCTGGAAGTACAACTAAGAGTAGCATCCAAATACATCTTTAAAGAAAAAAGATACAGTAAGAAATAAAGATGGACTTAATACTCTGGCATTATCTGTGGTCCATCTTTCTCAAAGGGGAAGGGAATCAAGAGCTGGAGGGAGAGGACAAGAGGGGAAAGAGGGTATGAAAAAAGGAAGTGAGATGTGTTATGCACACATATCAACTTCACATAAGGAATGTAAACATTATGTACTACATATATGTGTTATAAACTAAAATTTTAAAATTACATGAAATCCATATAAAATACAATTTTTTGTCTGATGATTGGTTTAAGTAAATTAGCCAATTTGATTGAATTTATTTAATTCCATGATAGTTTAATATCAAGCAAATATATTCTGAATTCTACAGTAGGACTCCCATTTAGGCATCTGAGTAACAGAAGCGAAGGCCTAGATTCATCAGGGTTAGTCTCGTATGAGGATAAAGCAACAAATTCCTCACGTTGGAGTTGGCTTTAACACATTACAACTAGATGTAAAAATATTGCCATGCTTCATTGTTGAATAATCAGTGGACATTAATAGTTAAAAAAATTGTATAGTGTCCTTTATGATGCATTTTATACCAACATTGTGAACTAACTCTTCTGGAATAGGTTGATGGATGCCCTCACTTTGCTTTACTCAATACAGAGCCATTCCTCAGGGTGTGTGCACTTGTCTGCATTTAGTGTGTATTAAGTGCTCTTGTTTTGAATACATACAAAATATATTCCTTCTAAATTTGTTGCAAAATGAAAATACAAACCCGGTACTCATTTAGCAGCCTCAAAGATTGGAGTAAACATGGGACAAAAGTAGAAAAAGGAGAAAAATAAATAGGAAAGCTGTGAGAGTCAATGGAACAAAAGTAACAGCTAAAGTAGACGTAGCTATACAGACATTAAAAACATATATAAGTAGATAAATATTTGTTTGTTTGTTTGAGATAGGGTCTTGCTGTGCAGTTCAGGCTAGCCTTGACCTCACCATGTAGCCCAGGCTAGGCTCAAACTCCCAGAAATCCTCCTGCCACAGCCTCCCATGCCCAGACAAGTAGGTAAATATTTGGTAGATGTATTTTGGTACAGAAGCATCTGGTAGATAAATAAGTGATACATATATTTGATAAATACATATATATTTGGTAAATACATATATATTTGGTAATAAATAAATATATAAAATATACTTGGTAAATACATAGAGATGTATTAGATATATAATGTAGATATAATTGTAATAGATAAGTGCTGAGAGAGTGACAGAATGTATTCTGGAGATAAACTATGTGAGAATATTCTTTCATTCATTCAGAAAACCTACCAGCTTTTCCTCTTAGAATTTATGTCTTCAGACACAAGGCTTTCTATACAGTTAAAGAGTGATATTTTCCTTACTTTTCATAAAAAATGAGTAGAATGTGGTGATAAAAATCATTAACATTGATAATCCTTACAGGAATGTATTTATATTTAATCTCCCAAACTGAATTTATCCATGTAGAAAGTAGAGACAATAGTATCTATAACCCAAAATGGTACTGAATCACTAGGGGAGAAACTGTTTAAAAATCACTTAGTTCGTTCCAGATAAATATTATCGTTTCTTTGTTCTTAACACTTTCCACTTGGAAAAATAAAACGGCGTTCGGGAACCCCGTGCTGTGGAATCGGTGTTACTTCTTAGCCAGCTGTCGGGGTGCAGTAGTAGATTCAGGGGATCCAGTGAGCCCATTTCCATGTGCTTAGTCTGAGCACTGCTTAGAAAGCGCTTATCTTTAAGGCCATGTATTCATGTGTAACATGTACTGAAGACACGTTGTGGTGGACCTAATATGGTCAGCTTGAGCCAGAATGCCCAGCTGCACTGAGCTGGTGTGATGCTGGCGTATGAGATCCACCTGAGGGTTGTTGCTGACGCAACATAAGACAGAGTGGGAACCGTAGCTAGTTGGCAGGCTGTTTCCCAGGGGAAGCGCTGCTGCAGCTGGTTCTCCCGAAAGGAACTCGGCTGTCCTCGTCGAGGAAGGGGCTCGGGGCCTTACTGTTGTCGAGGATGGCTGCTGTTGCTTCAGAGGAGCTCTGGTTGTCATCTCTGCTGCGAGCATCGTAACCTGACTCCAGCCATCATGTGCAGACCCGGACATAGGTGGGACAGTGCTGCGGGCTCCCAGCCCTCAATTGGATCTTTTGGATCTCCAGTGCCTAAATGGACATTCGGCACCTTCTGCATTTGGCTTCTGGGTGAATATTATAAATGTCCTCTATTAAATCTGCTCTCTTAAAACCATTGGCTCTGAAAATCTAACTAACACAGACGTTATCATTTATCAGGATGCTATTTAAAATAGAAATCCTCATTCAACTAACTTTTAAAATAATGTATAACTGATTCCCTGTTTTTAAAGTTTTACAAAGTAAATTAGCATGTGAAAATCTTTTAAACATACCGAAGCAGAGAAAAGTGCTTTTAGACTTCGTTCATAGTCTTGACAACTAGAGAGGAGTAACTTGGAGATTATTGATCCAGATTGAATTCTTATCTTCTGTAGCAAATAGCCCTTAATTGATATCCTATATTGAATTCCTCCATATTATGTACTTCTAAATTGAGATAATATGTTTTTTGAGGCTATCAGTTTAATTCCAATGCTTATTTGAAAGGTTTCTTTCAGTAAACTTTTCATTACGTTTAAGAAGAGAGAAAAGCCACTTGAGAAGAAAATATAAGACATAAAATACTGACATATTCAGTTTCCCAAGCTGGAAATCTGGAATCCACACACAACATTTTTTCCTATCATCCACCGCATTCCTCCAGTCTCTGCCTTTTCTTAACTGCTTCTCAGAAATATCCAGGGCTGTGCTGGAGCTGGTGGGTGACATCTCTGACGAGCTTACTGCACATTGATTCCCAATTCTGCATTCAATGGAGGAACACTGAGGGCTTGAAACTGGGCGTTTTCATGGGGTCACTTACAGAAGAACAGAAGGTCATGTCTGAGTTTGTTGTGAATTATTTACAGGGATAGCATGTAATACCTCTACATTCTAACCCTCTTTTACATTCTTATAGCACAATATTGGTTCAGGCCTCCTCATTGCTTACCTGGAACATTGCAAATTGAGCCTCATTATTTAAGTAGATGGTAATGTATTGCTTGAGATGATAAATTGATAAGTACATCAACAAAACTTGTCTACTTTTTTTTTTTTGATTTAGCTTCTTCAGTCTCCATGTTATTTTGGGTATAATAACTAAGTCACTTAGCAAGTCTTAAAAGAACCTTTCTAGGCTGGTAATTCCTCCATTTCCAGTTTTAGAATTTTCTTTAGTCACTTTGTTCTCATCATTTCTGATATTTCTCCTTCAAAATGTTCCTGTACTATTTCCCAACAGCAAGATTGTCATCTTTCAACAGAGTTTTAATACCACTTTTCTGTTAAATATTTACTCCTAGCCTGACTTCCTTGGTTAAATATCTCTTTCTCTCTTCCACCATGAGATTGTTTGCTTCTGTGTCAACTTGTATAAGAAACTAGCAACTGATTGGTTTAGCATAGTTATGGGCATGACTAAAAGGGTTTACTGAAAATGGAAGACCCACCCAAGGTGGGAACAGCATCATATAATACTCTTGTAGCCTGGATGGAATAAAAAGAGGAAGGAAGAAGGAAGACTCATTCTGTTTCTTTGGAGGACCATCAGTCTTTGCCTTCACCTTGGACACACATCTCCTGGCTTCCTGCAGACTCTTTGGGCTTCCATCACAGACCCTTTGGCCTCCTGATATGGACTTGCACTGGATTCCTCAAACTTTGACTGGATCCTTCAGATCTGCACCACACAGACAGCCATTTTGCACTCTTCCATACCTGACTCTCCAGCAGGCAATTGTAAGCCTACTTTGTAAACCCATAAATATATACCTTATATTAGATCTGTTTCTCTAGTGACCACTGACGAATAGACACCACAAATTCATACAGAATGCTTAACTCTCCTATGGAACTGATTATGCTGAATTGCAATTATTAATCTTACTTCTCTTTCCATATTATGATAGGAGCTGACTACTCTTGAATCCATGTTTCAAAACCACTTAATATGGATGGTAGTAAACTGAAGGAGCAGAAAGGAAGTTTGAAGCATATATCAGAGAACTTGGTATCATTTTGTCTAGTAGTGTCTCCGTGCCATATGATAAAGTACAGAAACTTTGGACCATCAGAAATTCCTTCACGAAATAAGCAATCTCATTTAAGAACAGAGGCATTTAAACTGAGCTTATGGGAGATTGTGATGTGAGACTTATTAATGCAGAGCCAAATTACTTTAGAGCAGATAAAATAGTGGATGCTTCTAATGGATTTTGCTAGTCATATGTCATCAGAAAAGCTCATATTTTCAAGAAGGGGAAGTGGGTTGGCAAAAAGATCAGGAAAGGATTTCTCTTTTCAACCCAGGATTAATTCCATTGCATGGTGAAGGTACGCATTCTAGCACATTGTGGATGTTGATTCATAGCACCCTTTAATGTGTTATGACACGTATGTTTAAAAGCAATTTATTTTAGCTGCTTTAAAAAGCTGCCTGAAATCCTATTAAGAAAGGCATCTCTGAAAAAATGCAGCTTACTTGAGCTAAAGGGTTTACAAATACAGGTATCTCAGAGTAATCCTGCCTTGACAACAAATGTTATCGCCGATGCAATGTTATGCTGAACATTTATAAGCTTCTCTACCTCCAATTCTACAGAAAAAATATATTAGGAGGAACACAGTTCATCTGTGCCTGTGGTACTGTTGACTCAATAGAAAATTGTGTATGAAAAGAAGAAAAATAGTGATGCTCATTCATCCAGCAAACGTTTACTTGACGCTACTATTAAGCCAAATACACTTTCAGGCTCTAAAGATAAAATGGTGACTATAAAGAGACGGAATTCCTACTGTCTCTGGGAGACAGACATTAAATAATAACACTAAAGATGCACTATAAAAGAAAGCAATGATCCTTAGAAGGCAAAAATACATCTAGTTGTCATACGGCCTGAAACTATAATAGTCTGTCAGCCTTCTTAAAGAAAAGATTACAAAGTGCAAGCAAAATCTAAGGTAAAGGCGTTTCGAAAATGTTCCAGAAGTTAAGTGTTCTCAGAGTTTAAATTTCATCAATGTAAACATCCACCTTTGTTCAGGGTACATGACAAAGCAATTTGATTTAGAGATTTTGGAATTGGGGCATTGTCATAAACTGTAATCCTAATTCTCTTAGTGACTATCTAATATGAAAGACACAGTTATGTATAATCGTTAACTACATGGGCTAAGAAGGGAACAGGAAGAGAAGAATGGGACATTCCAGAACGTGTAGCTCAGCAGGAAGAACAATATTCGAATTCACGGTATTCTCTGGTAACTCACTGGATGCTTTTGACCAGATTATAAAAAGTAGATTTACAACAGTATCCAAGAAGCTGGAATATAGATTTTAGCCAAAACCTAATCATGCTAAGTTATGGCAACATTTCACTTCTCTCTCCTACCGCCAATGATATGAGAGGGTATAAGTGGTTTAGGCATCGACAGATTAGGATATCTTCCCCTGTGGAAGTTAGTCCTGACTATACCTGGGATTTAAGTCCCATTTACGTGAGGGTATTTTTCAATCAAATGTGCTATTAGTTTAGAAGACATAAGCAAAGGAATGGACCTCAAAGAATAAAGGAGAGCAATTAAAGAAGAAAAAAAAAATTCCAAAGATGAAGAAGTTTTTTTTTTTTTTTAGAAAATGTGAATGAGTCAAGTATTTAGTATTTTTAATTATATAGTGTTGCAGTTATAACTAAAGAATGACCACCAAACAAAAAAGGATTTCTTAAGCACACAGGGAAGATACAGTCAGCTAACACAGATGGAAAGACTATGGCCAAAAAGTGAAGACAAATCTATT
The DNA here is from genome assembly GCA_004026905.1 of Hystrix cristata. Lineage (NCBI taxonomy): Eukaryota > Metazoa > Chordata > Mammalia > Rodentia > Hystricidae > Hystrix > Hystrix cristata. Next base: position 130,140 of record PVJO010001708.1, read on the forward strand.
AGAAATGTCAAAATTATGAGAGAAGTAAAAGAGAAGAGACAAAAAAATTGAAAACAAAAAATTGAAAACATTCCTTTTTCAGGGAATAATAAAAAAAAAAAAAGATGTGAAAATGTGCAAAGAAATACTTGAAGTTTTAAATAAAAACCATGGCCAACAACGAATCACCATTTTATACCAAAACATTTTTTAGGAGTAATCGAATACAAGATGCAATATACTCATACTTGAAATTCCTGAGAAAGACTAGCAAAAAATTAGAGTAGAATAAGTGTTTTAAAAATACATTTAAAAGTATTTTTAAAGTATTAGAAAATATCAATGTATACACTTAAACAATTAAGCATATTGTGTTCCAGACAAACAGATCTCAGTAAACTGATTGCATTTTACTAAAAAAGTCTTTTAGCTATCTGAGCAAAATATTCAGTTACATTGCAGAGAATAACAACACATTCTGGTTGTGCTCAAGCAGTTACTTACTTATACTTTCTAAATTGTACAATTTTTAAATTATTTTCATCTCAAAAGACTTCTCCTTTGTCAATAAATTTTAAATTAAGTCAGTATCACACTTCTCTCAACTTTTAGTGGCTATAGACAAGAGTGACCTAGTTTAAGAAAATTATCAAGACCGGGGCAAAAGTTTCTCATCATTTTCCTGTATAAATATCAGCGGAACATAGCCTGCAGATCAGCTGAGGTCTCCCACCTATGTGTTCAAATAGATTTTTTGGAGCATTCATTTTATATTATCTAGCACTTCCTTTGCATTACAAAATACTTGAGAATTTGTGTCAGAAATTATATAGCACACAAAGTCTAAAATATTTAGGCTGAGGATTTAACTCACTGGTTAGAGTGCTTGCCTCACAAGTACAAGGTCCTGGGTTTGATCCCCAGCATCAAACACACACACACACACACACACACACACACACACACACACACACACACGCAAAACCCACACACACAAAAACAAAACCCTCCAAAAAATATTTAGTACCTAGCCTTTGCCAAAAAAAAAAAAAAAAAAAAAAAAAATCTAGCCCCTGATCTATACTAATAAGTCTAAACTGCAATGTGGGAATCTTTAAAGTGAATTGAAAACAATCCTTGAAAATATTATGCTTTCTAAATGATTTTATTATTGATAACCTTGAATAACCAGAATATTAATTATCAAACCATATTTTCTACTTCATGAGCTTATTTGGTTGTGAAGAATATATTTACATTTTCCCTTCTTACTTGGTATACTTAAACTGTCTTAATTTTGTTTAAAAACTGAAGTATATATTTTACACAATTTGGTACAATGGAATTGATTCCCTAACCTGTAGCATATTAAGCTCCTTTCCAAACTTTCTAAACTGGGACAGATGTCTGTTGCCCAGTGACAAAAGACACTCCCGTCCCCGATTATGCTACCTTATGCTAGCATCGGCTTGCTGCGTCAACTTCAGGAATGTGAGTTTAATCCAGCCCTTAAATTATGTCTCAGAGATATCACAAGAGTAATAACTTTGTTTTCCAAAATAAAGACCTTGAGTGTACAACGACCCCATACTTTCTTCTCGTCTTTATTTCACATTTATCATATAGCTACAGTAGACTAAGAGAACATTTCCTGTTGAAAAATCTATTAGCCATTTAAAAGTATTTTTCCATATCTAATCATAATAGATAGACACATAAAATACTAACATCATACTTCAAAAGAATACATTTTAAAGCAGCATATGTTGCTGGGTGTGGTGGCGTATGCTTGTAATCCCAGCACGCAGAAGGCTGAGGCAGGAAAATTGCAAGTTCTCCCCAGTGGGGACAAATTAGGAACTTAGCAAGAGTCTATCTTGCAAACAAACAAACAAACACAAGCATATGTTAAAGAAAGACAAGCAAATTTTCTAAACTAATAAGACTAGTGTGGTATTTACACAGAAAATTAGAGTTTCTGAATAAAATTAGAGAAGATTAGTTTTCCTATTTTCTGTTCATATTACCTTGGATGGTCTTTTATGGTGGCCTTTCTTTTAAAAAGTATATGTGGATACTTGAACTAGGGAATAATTAATGTTTATGTACAAAATAATTAAATTTCCTTAAGTTTTCACATCTCTCTTATGAATAATTTTTATTATTCTATTTAGGAATGTGGTTACTTTTAGCTAAAACCTTTGTTAATTAAAATCAATTATATTTTTATTCAAATTAAACTTAACTATCTATGTTTGCCAAAAACTAACAATTTCCAAATATTTTTTGAAATATAGAACACTAAACTATAACTGTGGAAAATACTGCTTCCTTAAATTTTTCAATATTTTTTCCACACAAATTAGAAATTTTAAAAATTGAAACTGCAGATATTCTAATCAGATATTCTAATATCCACGCAAATAATTTTTAAAAAATCACCAATATTTAAAGCAATCCTTAGAATGTTTGCATAGTCAACATTCCCTTCTAAAACTCTTTTTTTTTTTTTTTTTTTTGGTAGTAGCCACCTTTGTAGAGTGGAACTCTTTCAAGATAATATTAAAATCAGATCAGGAAATGTACAATTACATCTCCCAAATTCAGTATGACATATACAAAATAATAAATATTACTTTCAGAATGCAAATACTAGAAATTGAAATCATGGTTTCAAAAATGTCCTGAGAATCACTGATGATATTTTCGTTTGTTGCTGCTAAGTGTGATCACATAACGCCACAAAACAGTTCTTTGCTAGCCATGATATTAATAGTTTGATTATCAAGATGCAATATTTCCAATATTTTTATACAATTTGGTTGTTTATTGTTTTCATATTTATTTATTTATTATGGTTTAATTAGGTGCCAAGGAATTTTCAAGTAGGAATGGGTTGATATGCAATACATCATAATAGATTTTTTAATGCATGTAACGGAGAATAGGTTGTTGATTATCCTTTTTATACAAGACATGTGATTTCAAAAACAGATTTTTTGTGTTTAAGTGAAAGATGCTCTTTTCATTCTGTTCATCATTTCTATACTCAATACTAATCAATCTTGGGTTAAAGCCTTCTTTCCCATAGGATAAATGTTATACCTTGTAAGAGAACTAGGATATTAATACTAAGCAAATTGGAATTTATTTTTCCTGGTTGATTGAGATGCCATATTAAAAATTTGGGATCAAATCTAAAGGCACCAGGGTGAATCTTGTTGTGAACTTCTGGGTTGTTTATTCAGTCCTCTTTAAAGTCAGTATAAATGAGGATAGTAACACAAGTTTCTAGAGTTCAAATTAAGTCCTTGCTGGAGATTTAGCTCAGTGATTAGAGTGCTTGCCTTGCAAGCACAAGGGCCTGAGTTCGATCCCCGGCACCACAAAAAAAAAAAAAAAAAAAAAAAAAAAAAAAAAAAAAAAAAGTTAAGTCCTTATCTGCTCCTGGGCAATTTATTTTAAATTCTTGTTTTCTGTGTATGTGAACAAAACTTGTTTTTCTTAATCAACCAAAATGACATAGTACTGAAAAACAATTTTTTTCTGAAAGTATAGGTAATTAGAATTTTGGCTGTTTCTCTGAGTAGGAAGGGAAAATTTACTCTGGTATCAAGGATCCTAATCATTTTGGCAGTCTTATCTTTATTTTCTTATCGAATTTAAAGAGGTAGGTTTCTGGACACAGTATCCCACAACTATCTTTGTAATTGTTTTGTAATTTCCTATCCTGCTGCTCGTCAGCAGACATCTGATAGACATCCCCTTTTACACAATCCAATCTTGCTTTGGAATTATCAAAACACTGCTTTGTTTAAATTTTACCTGGATTCTATTTCCCCTCTAAATCCATAATAAGAATGGTTATTTTCATTTGTGAAATTCAAGACATTCTTTGGTTCTGCCTGAGGATTTTTTTAGATGATACTCTGTGACACCTTTACTTAATTCTTCATCAGCTGACTATGTGCAACCACATTTAAATTTGGTTATCTTCTACTTTTTAGTTATTTTTCTGGGAGCATCATAGTATTTATCAATATTTAAACTTTATTTGATAGAATTGTGAAAAAATTTCAATTGCATTGTAGAATAAGAGATGTTTATGGGTATACTGAGTTTTCTGTTATTGATTTCATATTTGAACATATGAAAGACACATTGTACATTTTCATGTGTTTAAAAGAATGAAGTAAAATGAACTATGAATTGTTTCATTACTGGAACAAAGAATTAAAATTCAGTGTGTACATATGAACATAAATGATGAAAATTGTGAAGATAATGTTCTATGAATAGCAAATCTTAAAAATTTCCCTCAAAATAACAAAGTAATAACAGCTTAAAGATAAAAAAAAAGATATTTTAACACAAGTTACTACTAAGTTATGAAACTTACTGATAGAAGAAAAACTGGCACGCTTTTAGACCGCAGGCTCAGCCACACATTCACTTAAGAAAATTGGTGCTCAACTAAGCTTGAACTCCTATCCCGGATATCTTCAGAAAAAACAGCCTTACAGTCTGTATATTATGAATAACTAAATATTTACTGTGATGATAAAAATCTGTTTATTTTTATTTAGTGTCATAACTAGAGTTTTAAAGTGGCACTTTGTTAAAAAAAATCATTATTGCCTGAAATACTGACTAGAAAATCATGAAGCATACTATTTATATTTTTCCAAGGCAGAAATAGAATCGTGAAAATTACAAAAATGTAATATAGATAAAAGTATTTCTTAATGCATATTTTAGGCAATATTTTATGTAACAACCACACGAGCAGCTGTCATTTTAAGCTAGTACAGAAAAATTCCATATTCCAAAGCCTTATCTATCTGATAGTCACAAGAGTTGACACGAAGCTGGTAGGAGAGCTGCCACGGACTCAGTCAGGTAGAACGGCCTGTGTTGCCCTCTGCTGGCTGGAATTGGAACACATTGGGGATGAACAGTAAATTCTCAGTTCATCAAATATCCCTTCTTCGCGTACAACTGTGAGTACGTAGATTAATATTCTGACTTGCCATGCTAGGAGCCTAGGAAGGTACTGTCATAACTACTGAGCTGAGAATTTTTTTCAATAAAAAATTATGCTTAGTTCTCTGTGTTAGTTTCTGCCAACCTGAGGGAAAGAAGTTAATTGTACTTAAGCCCCTGAGTGATTTAGTATTAGTCTTACAAGAAGATGATCCTAAGAGAAAAAAAAAAAAACAAAAAAACAAACAAACAAAAAAACACATAGCTTATGAAATGCAAGCATCTGTCTTTTTCTCTCTTCTTTTTAAATTTATGCTCAAGGCATTTTTATTAAAACTAGAAAAATATTAGTAGACATCATTTTTAAAATGTCAAACTATGCCAAATGCCTGAACTAACTTTCATTATTTTATGGAATATGACACCATTTTTTTATTTAACTGAATTCTTGTTTAAAAATAAGTCTGAACATGACATGGCTGTCAATCGAAAACTCATTTTAATAAGGGTTAACATTTATTTTATCTGAATCTCAACAACATGCAGTCTTTTAGAGAGGATTCTTTCATATTATTTTCTTAGAATAAGTCAACCCTATAAAATCTCTTAGCAATCAGCTGAATCCAAAACAAAATCTGAAATACTGTTAATGACTTCAGATTGAACAAGAATATTAAAAGAATTTTTCTACTAGGAATTACATTTGAAAGGGCACAAAGGATAGTTACAGCTGAGCACATTTTTAAAAGATAATAAAACTTGTGGTAAGAGTATGACTGTAATTTCTGATCTTTGATAATTTTTGTGAATCGTGCATGTCTTAGTTCATAACTATAATAACATTTATAACTTTATGTAGTGTCCTTAGAGTAATGCATTTAGTGCATTCAGTAAAAACTATAAAGAAAAAATAAGATGACTAATAGTTTCAAAAGAAACAATGGGAGCTTCCAGATCTGGTAGATATAGCTACAAATTGGAAGGGTGGCACAATAACCACTCCACGGAGAAAGAAGCTTCTGGGCTTGGAATTCTTCCAGCTCTCTCCATGTTTAACTCTATGCTTATTTATGGGGCCAACATTGTGGTCTTAAAAAAGAAAATACTTAATTACGTTTTAAATTGAGTTGAGGAGAGAAAAATATCAGCAACGTGAAAACAGTGAAAGAGATCATCATAAATAAATACGAATATCTGAGTTTCTGTAGAAGCCATTCCCACGTATGTGTAAGTAGTTGTTAATATTTTAAAAACACCACCGAAATTTTTCCATTTGAAGTGACATCAGCAAGATGGACAATAATACTTCCTAGTCCAATCCTTCCGCAAAACACCAATAAAACAGTATCTCGAAATATTTTTATGAGAACAGCAGAAACCAGTTAAGAAATTATAACACGTCGGAGAAGCGCGCAATCAAAAACAATGAAACAGTAAAAAATGTTTAATTTCAGCCACCCCTCCCTCAGGGTGACACAGCTCAACGCCGGCACCATCCCTTCGCGCTGCAATTTTTCCCTGGCAGGAAAGAGTACGCGAAGCCCGCTTCCAGCATCCCCACCCTCCTAGACCACCGTCCTCCCCCAACACTGTCCCTGACGCCTGCTCTGGTCTCACCTTAGTCGGGGCACAGGACAACGCCAGGTTAAAACCGCGGGGGGCATCTGAGAACGAACGAATGAAAGCGTGACAGGGGCTCCCATTAGTTCTCCTAGTCTGGAGGCTCCAAAGACGGTGCAAAACATCAAGACTTCTTCAAGAGGGAGGGAGAACGTCGGCGCCTTCGCCAAGCTATCAGGGTTTCCCTGCGCCTCCCTGAGGAATGACTGCTGTGTTCAGAGAGGGTGCCCATTCTTCGGACTTCTCCTTTAGGACCGCGGGTGCATGTAACGTCCAGGCATTGCCCAGAGAGATGGCACGGGCCGTTCTCAGCAGCTGGCCGAACTCTGTAGAATGCAAGAAAGACAATGCAGAACCTTCTTCAGGAGGGAGAGAAGCCCGGCTCCACGTACCAGCATTTCCACATGCTTCAACAAAGTAAAGTGCAGGAAGGCAGATGAGGGCTACACAGCTCCTCAGGATTGGAAGGGGCAGTTCGCGAATGCCAGCCTGTGGCGGCAGGGGAAGGGGCAGAGCAAACCTGCTGGTAAGGAGACAGACAAGTGGAGTAGAAAGCTTACTTTTATGTTTGTTTTTGTTGTGGTTGTTGTTGTTTTGGTTTTGTTTTGTTTTGTTTTGTTGCTGTTTGTGCTGGGGACTGAACTCAGGGCCTTGCACTTGCTATGCAAGCCCTGTACAACTTGAACTATATCCCCAACTGAGAACACTTATTTTTAAAATCCCCAAATTTCTGAAATATGCCTTTGGAAATGAACTCCCTATTTCTTGAAGCCCAGAGTACTGAGATAGGAACAACCCAAAACCATCTACACTGGTACACAGTAAAATCAAACGTCAAAAGCAAAGATAAAAGAGAGACTTTTTAAAACATTCAGAAAAAAATGACCCATGCTACCAATAAAAAGAAGGCTACTTTAGGATTATTATTGTATTTATCAGCAGCAAGTTTGCAGGTCAAATGAGTTTGAGGATGTATTCACAATGATGAATGGAAAAATGCCAACAATGAGTATTGTAGCTGACAAAATTGTCTTTCAAAAATAAAGAAACAAAGACTCCCGAGAAAAGCTAAAAGTAAGAGAATACAGTATATCATCACTAGACCTGCTTTATAATACATGTTAAAATGAGTTCTTCAAATTCGAATAAGGAACACAAAATAGGAAGAGTGCTGCATACAAAAGTATCCAATGGGAAAAAAAATCACTCTGACAGAGATTTCTGTACTCCTCATTCACTACAGCACCATTCATAACCATGATATGGAATCACCTTTGTGTCTATAGAGAGATGAATTGGTGAAGAAAATCTAGCATGTGTACACGAAGAAGTATTACTCAGCTATAAAAAAGAACGAAATTCTATTACTTGCAGCAACATAGATAATCCCAAAGGATGTTAAGTGAAATAAGTATAGAACACAAAGATAAATATTGTCTGATATTACTTATATGTATAAACTAAAAATTTGATCTCATAGAAATAAAGAGCAAAATAGTGGTTACTAGAGACTTACAGTAAGGGGAAAAGAGAAGGGAGGATACAGAGAAGATGGTTAGTGTATACAGGGGTATAACTGTCTATGAGAGGTAAATTCTTATGTTCTATTGTGCATTAGAATAACTATGATTGAAATAACTAATTATATACTGCAAATATAAAGAGCAAAATGAAAGATAGATAATAGGAAAAATGGAGATAGATCTTTTGCATATGGGAACAGGATCAAGAGATGGAAAGAGGGGGGAGGAGAGAAGGGGAACAGGATGGAAAAGAACTGAGATGTGTTGTATACATGTGCCAACTCCTCACAAGGAATGTAATCATTATATACTGCAAACCTGTAGTAATAAAAAATAAAAACTGAAAAAAAGTCCAGAAAAAAAGAAATAGCATATGTCATGGAGATAGAAAGCCTCTTTGTGTAAATGCAGAACAGAGAACATATCTAAGAATCTTGGGCATAGAAAGCAAACATATGTGCATCAACAATAAGATTGAACAGTCATATAGGGCCCGATAATATAGAGTCCACTGGAATGTATAATTTGAAAATTTATCTAAACACAATGAGAAAACATTTGGTGACTTAATGATTGCAAAAAAAAAAAAATGTTTAAATATGCTGCTTAAACTCAGCTCTAGATCTAGCTGAAATAGCTCTAGCTGAAATCTATAGAATAAATGAGTGGAGATAGAAGAGACTCCAACAATTTCAACGCATTTTTTCCTGTGTGTCATAATTTATATGAAGAAATAATGATGTAAGTAAAAGGAAAAGAATAAATGAGTCTAAAATACATTGAGAATAATATTATGACACTCAGTATCATAATCACCTATTTACTTGTCACTTTCTCCCTCAAAATTAGATCTGATACCTCTTTGAATATGTAACCCCTAGAATTCTACTGAGCACATGGAGGGTATTTACAATTCCTTTAGCCCTGGTACATAGCCTGAAACAACCAACTCACCGTCACTGACAAAACCAACTATTTTACAGCGCAGACAGCATTGGAGCCCAGTACAGTGTAGGTCCTCAAAGTTATAGGAACTACCATTTTCATTACATCTTTTTTGCAGTATGGAATCTTGAGTTTTTGGAACTAAAAACTCCATTGATTTTGAGTTTGGACTAGAACGAAAAGAATTATAAGTCCCTACTAAAACTTGCCTTCTTTACATAAACTATCTGTAAAATATTGACAGGAAAATAACTTGCTTTAACTTAACCAAAAATAATTGAGGCTGAAAAGTGGATTTAAAATAGTCTCGCCTGATCTTTAACTAGACTATTCACCTAATTTAGCACATTACTGCTGTTCTAATCTTTTTATATTAGCCTGAGGGAAAGGTGTTAGAAATAGCATTGCTATGCAAAGATGTTGGTAAAAACATAAACAAAAATTTCAATAATGTTGACAAAATACCCTTTTTTAAATTTCTTTCTAATTCTCCTGCGTTGTCTAAAGGCATGACTAAAGCAGAAGCTGGTGTTGTAATGTGTTCAATCGATATGTGAATTCCATCTCTGCAATTCAAAGAGGGAAGAGCTTAAATGCTGAAATCAGTCCATTAACTTTTCAAATTCATGCCTTTATAATTGTGGAAAACAACTTTAATAAAACAAAAGCAAGGCAGATGTTTCTCTTATAAAAATTATTCAATAAATGAACCAATGAGAATCATTGTTGATTTCCTTTTTTAAAGAAGAAACCAACTCTGAATATCACATACAATATTCTTATTAATTTAAGTTTAACAACTTTTATATCTAATTTGAAATTCATTTTTCTTTTGTTTTAATGTTTGCTATGAGTAAACCACTATGATCATGATGGCAAACACATCATTCCTGTCCTTTGGAGCTAAAAGTTCAGTGAAAGACAACATGTAAAGTAATCGTTGCAACATAAACATCACATAAAAAAGAAATAGTATAAATGCCTCCAACCTCAGTTACGCAAATCACCTAAAATCTGTTACAGAACTCTAGTCATTTAGGTACTGCTTTTAACAGAGAACCCATCTACAACCTAAAAAATTACTTTGTTCTCAATTCTAGTACACACACAAAAAAAAGAAAGAAAGAAAAAAGAAATCCCCAAGATTGAGTCACATTTTCCCATCCCCATCGTTACGAGGCTACCTCAGCCTGTCATCATCTTTTCCCTACTCCCCACTTTTATGAGATAACCACGGTGCTGTTTTAATCTCCACTGGTGCGGTCGGAATATAGTAAATGCATAGAAGGGAACATCACTATGATAGTATTTTAAGTATTAGCAGTGGATCTGAAAGAAGCTGCATTGTCCACTTGTATCAAGTCTGAAAAAAAAAAAAAGAACCTTCGATGTATTACATTGTATTAATGGATGTGAGTTATGTGGGACCTGATGAAATCACCCGAAGCAGTTCATGATCCCATAACAATGCTGAGGACGTAGAAGGCTACATACATTCCCTTGGAAGTATCTTTCCTCCTATGACTTAACAGCCTCACGACCACACCTTGCATCATGTTTCCTAAAATGGTTGTTTACACTCGCATATATGGATTTTATATCTGAAAGGTATATATCATAATTTATATCATATATATACCACATATATGTCGTATTTATGCCAGAGAGAGCATGCAGGGATGGGATAGAATTTAAATTATTAATACAGAATCTGTGAACAAAATAAAACCATTTATGTGGTTGGAGATAAAGAAATCCACCTCATGATTTGCCTTACTTTGCTTATTAGTTTTCATTTTACCCATGGCAAAAAAAAAAAAAAAATAAATAGAAGAAATTTACATATAATAAGGGCCTGTATCTTTTTTATTCAACTATTACATTTATTATCATGAAATTTATTGTTCTGTGTCCTGAATTTAAATAACTTTTTATACTCAAATAATGTTTTTCTATCAATTTTTTTATTGATCTCTTCATGAAAAAAGTCTTCTCTTAAGGGAGTGTATAGTGAAAAGAAAAGCAAACACACACCCACACCCACACACACACACACACACACACACACATGCTCACTCATAAAACTGAAGAGTAAACAGGATTATGGAACAGAATAAAGCACAAGTTATTGTGCTGTGGCTAGAGCTGCATAACAAACGTGAAATGCCAGGAAGGCTTTGGAAAAAAATCTTTATTATTGAATATGGAAGGGAAAATTCAAATTTCATAGTTTGGAATTATTTTCAGAGCTGCAGATAGCCATTATGCTGTGATATCAGTCATTTTGATTGCGTTTGTCCATCTCTTTAAAGATTTCTATTTACTTAGTGCTATGCCTGATATTTGATGTATTTTTATACTTAATGGTGTTTTGTATTCACTAATTTTATTCTGTTCTCACAAAATATATGCAATTATCTCATGATATAATTTGTGTGCATACACATATATTTTAGGTTTGTGGCGTCTATTTGTTTGTTTTATTTTCCTTCTTGAAAAGAATTAAATTTGATCACAGTGACCAGCATTTTTTGTGTTTCTTCAAAGGGTGTTGATGTGTACTTTCTTGTGTGAAAGAGATTACAATTCTTATCTGCTGCTTCCAGAATTTCATGAACACTCCACAAAAGCAGGGAAAAGCTGAAGGTTTTCATTGTTGCTGTGTTCTCTACCTTCTGCTTTGACACTTTTGTACTCATGTTAGTAAATCAGCAGAATCTAATTGAAATACTTTGCCAGTATGATCATGGTTATAGATAACTGGACACTAGGTGCCACCAGATAGTGAGATTTCTCCTTTAAATAAAGAGGAGTATGGTGTGTGTTTGTACAATGCACTTTGTAAATCTGCAGAGTTGATTTTTGTCTACATAAGGGATTCAGCCAAGAAGCCTACATGCTTCAAAATAAAAAAAGAGATTTTACACTTTGAATGCATAAAGTCTGTTTCTTGACTTTCCATGGTTCAGAATAAAACTTCATTATACTTACTAACATGAATAAAAAAATCCATTTATTTTCTTAAGATAATTATGTTAACACTGAGGATTGCCTAAAATAAAAAATTTTTCACTACCATAAGTTTGTCTTTGAAGCCAAATCAAGTATACTATTGTTTAAAAATTTACTAATGTAATAATAATATATATGGATTGATTTTCATTAGAAGTTAAAAAATCCAAACACAAACTCAGCTGTTTTTATAATTTTAAAAATTCAATGTTTATTATTCTACATGTTATCCAATATAAACAATTTATAATTAAATAATTTTTCTCTTTGGGGCTGGGGATTTAGCTCAGTGATTAGAGTGCTTGCCTTGTAAGCACAAGGGCCTGAGTTCAATCCCTGGCACCACAAAAAAAAAAAAAAAAAAAAATTCTCTTTAATTAGTATCATTCTATGCAAGCTTTATGTAAACTTTTTATCACTAATATGATAAACACATTTTTCCTATGCCAATAATTATACTCTGACACTATTTTAAAGCTAAAAATAATTATCCGTTGATAAGTAAAATAATACCTATCATTGAAAAAATATATCCAATATAGATTTGGTCTCTTCCTGTACTAGTCTTCCTAACTATAGACATAAGTTGTTCCATTTTTGATGTTTCTTTTATCTTCTTTCCCTTACTTTCCTTTGTCCTCTCGGTGTTTTTGTCTCTCTTTTTATTTTTTCTAATTCATTTTTTTTAAAAAGTATGAACACGGTATAAAATTAAAAAAAAAAAAAAAACTCACGTCTCTTTTCCTTAGTCCTTCATTTTTCCTCAGTGGCGCAAACCACTCTTCCAACTTTCTGTTTGCACCTGATTTTTGCACTTCAAATTTTGTATTTTTTTGCTTAAAGAGGAGTCATAAAATTATACCAATTACTGAATCCACAATTCTTTCTCTGTACCCCTTTTCAGGGTGTTTAACCACTTAACCATGTCTACTAACCCTCAAGCCAGAATTTTAACTTCTCCAACTAATCTCCACCTGACATTGGTGTCACTCCCTCCATATATACATCCCGGGGACTCAGACACTGAGGCATGAACCCAAGTTGTCACATTGGGCTGCATCCATAGCACTTTTCATTTGAAACAGAGTCTCACTGAGTCGCTAGCTTGTCCAGGCTGGAAGAACTTGTGATCCCTCTTCCCTGCCTCAGCCTCTTGGAATGTACCACCATTATCTGACTGTACGCTGAGATTTTTATGGAAGACTTTCAGTCTCAGAGCTATATTACCACAAGGAAAACATCTGGAAATCTAACAGCATCTCAGGAGGTTTTTTTTTGTATGCTCTTTTCCTTCATGATTAAAAGAGTCAAAACAAAAGCTCTTGGGATGCTGTTAGATTTCCAGAACAATAAGTAGTAGTTTCATATGAGGTTATATATGAAATAATAGAACTTTATGAAACTATTAACTATGGCATACCTCCTTTACTTAATTCTAGTGCACCAGAGTATTTGGAGATCTAAAACCTCCTTAAAAAAAAAAAAAAAAAGGTATCCAAAGTATGACAGACGTACCCTCTCCCATATGTCTTCTGTAAATGCTGAAATAGCAGACTCCTACTCATTCTCTGTGCTATTAAATCCAAGAGACACATACCTTAGTCACTTATGCCCTACAATTTGACGTTGTCATGATGGTGACCAAGGGCCTCCTACTTGACCACGGACTACTTATTCTCAACTTGTTTTTCTTGTATTGAGAAGCTACTATCACTGAATACTATGCAAAGAAATTCTTAACATATATTTTTAAATTCCTAGGAGCTGGGGATTTAGCTCAGTGGTTAAAGTGCTTGCCTTGCAAGCACAAGCACCCGAGTTCGATCCCCAGCACAAAAAAAAAAAAAAAAAAAAAAAAAAAAAAAAAAAAAAAAAAAAAAAAAAAAATTCCTACTCCAACTCTGTTAGGGGTTGAATTATGTCTCCAAAGAAGGAAAGAAGGTACGTTGAAGTTCTAACTGTCGGTATCTCAGATTTTTTTTTTCTTTTTAATTTGGAAATAGGGTTGCTTGGGGTATAACTGGTTAAAATGAGGTCACACTGGAGTAGAATGACAGTAGAACAAACAGAGAAATGCACATGGAACACGATGCAACAACAGAGGCCCAGACTGGAGCATCGCAACCTCAAGACAAGGAATACCAGTACCACCTGCAAGCCACCAGCTGCAGTGAGGGCAAAGAAAGGATTCTTTTTTACAGGTTTCAGAGGGCGCGTAGCATCACCAACAGTGCAATTTCATACCGCTAGAACTGTGGGGCACCAGAGTTGTGAGACAATAAATATAAATAAAGATGTCTTATTTTAAGGTGCATAGTTTGCACGACTTTGTTAAAGCAGGCCTGGAAAACCAATGTAAATTTGGGTGATTGTCATTTTCATTTTACAAATGAGTAATCAGGTTCTCAGAAAGGTTAAATAACTGATCCAAATCACACAAAATTTTGCCTAACTCATGCAAATTACTGTGATAAAAGCGGAGGAAAAGTAGTATTACATGAACATTTGTGAGTGAAATCTTAGATGCACTCTTCTCTCTAGAATAAATAGCATTAGAGTGGTTTTTGCCACTTTAGAGAAAGTGTTAACATGCTCCAGTGTTTCTAGTTGGATACTGCAGGTTGAACTCCGTCAACCCTGTTCATCTTCTGCCCCCGTGATGCCCCTTGAAATCAATGAGAATGCTAAAGTTAGATCAGATGGTACGTCTTGTGGGAACCACAAAAAGCATAATCCAGATACTCTGGTTAACCACTGAACACAGGAAAAGCAAAGTGGAATTCTATGTACAGAATTATTGTCTTCACTTGTAGAAGCAAACTTTGATGTACTTTCTGCTAACATTAACATCAGTTTTGAGGAAATATTTTATGCATCAATTTTAGAAACACCATTTACTTACAGGTTTGAAATAGAAATCAAACACCCACAAGATTATTTTGCTATGTATGAATGCAGATACAAAACCATATTTAGAAAACAATTTAAGTATACAGTTTAACAAAATGATTTTCAGAAAACATTTTATTTCAGTAGGTTCATGAAATTATACACTTTCATAGAATAGACACCCTTAAAATGAGACTAATTTGGGCTTTCAATAGCTATAGCTTTATGCTGATAATACTGTAATAAAATGTCTTTATGTGAGAAATGGCTAATATAATTAACAGTGGCAATATTAGAGTATTCCCGATTTCAATTTAAATTATTTGATCTTAAATATATTTCACAGAGTAAATTGGATGCATAATTCAGTAATATTAGTAATCTATAGTCTGGATAGTTTATTGAATATTGAGAGTTTCTTAAAATAACTTGAATACATTTAGGGTCTTGATCACATATCACCGCCTGAACAGAAATGAAGTCTCATGGCTAATATAATAATCAAAAGAAAATTTGAGATAAAATTGTATCATCTTTATTTCATTTCCAGCTATAGCTCTAAGACTTCAGTGAAAAGTTTGCATCTTCTAAAATGAATTTTACCAATTTTCGTATAATAGAATCTGAAATGAAAAATACCATGAAATTAGACAAAAGACAAGCTAAGTCTGAAAATACTGGACTTAGTGAACTTTGAAGAAGACAAATGGTATAATTATGTGCAAACCATGAATATTACTTGCTAATTTCAAGCTTATTTTCCTATTCTGTTGGTAGCTTAGAGAATGGTAACATATTTAAATTAAAATTAGCTTAATTGATACTACAACTATGAACAAATTGAATGGACATGTCTTCTTTTGTCTGAAAGAAAAAAATACGTATTTATCAAATATTATAATCTCATAAAATATACCGTAATGGTAGACATACTTGACAGTTCAAGGCATATTGAAAGAAAGTTTTTGTAGTTTGCACACTTACTGAAGTATATCTTTATCGGATACATATCTTTTGAATTGCTTGCCACTTAACTAGATTCAAAGCAATAATAATTGTACCAGAGTGTTTATTTTCAAATTCTTTGAACCTAGACCTGACTTCTGTATTTAACACAGACTATTTTTTAACACACTTTTTTAAAAAAAATATTTTCATGGTACATTTTAGATGTACATAGTGATAACATTCATCATAGGAGATTTGTACTTGTACATGACATATCTTGTTGCTTCTTTTTTTCCCATTCCCCTCTCCTCACCCCCTCCTCCTTCCCTATCTACAAAAGCTTTGTTTCCATTTTTTCCTTCTGTTTCTTATATCTGTTGTCCTCTGTTCCATTCCCCCTCCTTTGTTCCCTTTGCCATTTGGACATTTTCTTTCCTTTCCCAATATATTATATTTTAGTCTTTATTTATACTTTCAGTTTCTCACACCCGAGAAACAATGCGGTATTTAAACATGTGTGTCTGATTTATTTCACTTAAGAGTATGGTCTCAAGATGCATCCATTTACCTGGGAATATCTCAAGGTTATCATTCTTTATGGCAGAGTAGTACTCCATGATGCAAAAAAACCCACATTTTCTTTATGTATTCTGCTGCTGATGGGCATTTGGGCTGCTTCCAAGATTTAGCTATTACAAACTGTGCTGCTATAAACATGGGTGTGCAACTGCTATGGAAATCAGTGTGGAGATTCTTCAGGGAACTTGGACTAGAGATTCCATTTGACCCAGCTATTCCACTTCTTGGTATCTTCCCAAAAGAATTTTAAAAAATCATACCACAGTGATATATGAACACACTTTTAACTAACTAAGCATTTGTTAAGTGACTTAAAGCCAAGAAGAGGATTATGTTGATACAAAGAGTGTGGACAAACTGCTTAGCCTCTTTGGCTGAAGTTGAATCTCACTTTAAATGTTATTGGATAGTGATATTCCAAATATACTTTACCGGGTTCTGGATTGCTTGCCTCTCTTTCTGGAGTTAGACTCCAGGTTCTTCCCACCTCAAACAAAGAACTGAACAAAATGAGCTAGAAATGGTGACAAAGTTTATTTAAAAGGCAAATGGAGATTGGGAGAAACTGGCTCTGCAGAGTGAGTTCTGGCCAAATGAAGAAAAAAACAATGAAAAGAAAAATACGTACCGCGCCTGAAAGACGCAGTATGGGCTATCATGAAAAGATATGGTTGTCTATCTCTTTAATGGGTCTCTTCATGCTCTCTGAAGCTCGAGAAAACTTGGGAGAACTTCTATTGCCATGGGAAGTACATTTGGGTCCTGAGAGGCAAAATTAGAACCTTGTGCCTCAGACTGATGTCAGGTCTAGGCCATTCTCCAGAGAAGTCACCATCTATTTAGGATTTTGTATTTAACAGGTCACGCCTATTTTCCCAGCCAGCTTTTGCCCTGCCTCTTTCCCAGCTCATTAGCTCCAGAAAAGTCATTGATTTTTAGTTTACTAATTAATTTACTTTTATAAGGACGGTTTTCCTTTTAGACTTATCTTTCTCTTTAAGATTTTTGTCTTATAATTTCATTTGACAGTTCTGTTCTCTGTTCCTGTAGCTGGCCTTGTATGTTAATTTAGTTTTAGTTTCCCAGCTGTATTTCTTTTTTCATTCTCATTAATTTTTCATAACTTGTCCACTTTGTCTCTTAACATTTTTAGATATCAATCACATTTATTCCAAGGTAAATAATGATTCTGTTGAATAATTTTGTTTTCGTTGCTATTGTTTTTAAATTTATTCCTCATTGTTCTCCTATATTTTAAACTTTTTGTTAGTATGTTAGTGTATAATGTTTATATTCTTCTGGGAAATTGGTATGTGTACATAAAAGATATTAATTACTTTTTCCATTCCCTTTCCCTTCTCACTCACCTTTCCATCTATGTCTTACTCCCCTTCCTTTTATTTTCATATATTTTGATTAAATGTAAGCTATTGAATTAAAAAATGAAGATGATTTGAGTCTCTCGATCATGTTATCTTCCTTCACAAATAATTTGATCTTGCTTTTAGGAGGTGAATTTGATGCGGACAACCTTTAACAAATTCGGGATGAATATGATTGGAGACTATGCCTCATATTTTGCTATCACTAATTATTATGTTTTTGTTTACTTCCAAGGCCTATTTTTTTTCATTTCCACAGCAGTCAAGATACTGGCGACAGGAGCTTTTGATATGATAATGGTACAAACAAAACCAAGTGAAGTAATCGGGAACAGAGAAACAAAGATTTAATCTGTTAGAATTTCACCTCCAGAAGAGGGACAACTCTGAATGAGAGCAAAAGCAGGCCGGGCCCTAAATAAAAGAAGGGGCTAGTTTTTATTCAGCTTACAGAGACAGGCTGAAATCTAGCATTTTTTCCACTGGCCATGAGTGTAATTTTAGCAGATTTTTTTTTTCCTTGTGCAAATATCCTTTGAGAATGGACAATCAGCTTATCCCAGGGAAAGTTGTACTTTTTCTACCTGTGCTACCATATTGCACAAATATCCTGGCCATGTGGTAGGCTGGGCTGTTGTGGCTGCTCAGAGAACCCGTGAGGGAGAAACAATACTCACCAAGCTTTTCACAGTAACAGGATAAGAACACAGGCATGTGTTTGCTTTTGGTCAGAAGCCCGAAAGTCTCTTTCAAGTAGTTTATCGTTGGAGATGTTATAATGAAAGTGTACTGCCTCTTATAATGTGCTTGCTTTGTATTTGGTAAGATTCTTGAAAGAGTAAAGACAAGAAGAACACATATCATATGTCTAATGGGCAACAAGTTATGGACTAAAACTCTGAGGCTTATTTCACTGAACACTATGGTCTCAAATTCTATCCATTTTGCTGGAAATTATATTATTTCACCCTTCTTTATGGTTGAATAATATTCCACTGTGTACATAGAATACATTTTTAAAAATCCATTCATCTGTTGATAGGCATCAAGGGTGTTTCCAAAGCTCAGCTTGTGTGAACTGTACCTCTATAAGTAAGGGTGCGTATGTACCATCTTAGTTTGAGGTCATTAACTCTTTTGGAAATATATGCAACAAAAGTATACATGGGTCAAATGGAGTTTCTATTTTTAGGTTTTTGAGGCATCTCCACACTGACTTCTACAGTTTCTGTTCTAGTTCCTTTCTCTCTAACAATGTAAAAGTGTTCTTCTCCCTCCCCCATGTACACATTCTTCCCAGCATTGTGTATGTGTGTGTGCAAGTGTGCACGTGTGTGTGTGTATTCTTGATGAAATTCATGCTGGCCCTCATAAGATGAAACCTCAGAGGTTTTGTTTGCATGTTCCTAATGGCTGCATGATTGTTAAATAGCGCATGGTTTCTCTTATATGAGAAATACGAAATATGAAAAAGAAGTAAAATAAAGAAGATAAGGGCAGGAAACACAAGGCAGACTTTTCAGAAACACAGTAGGAGATCAGGGAGTAGGATGGAAATTATTCAAGATATGATATATACATGTAGCAAATACCCAAAATGAATGCAAGTATTATGTATTACAAACATGAAAAAAATTAAGAAAACTACATTTTTCTGTGTAAGGCTGATGCCAAGACAAATATACTAATTTTATATATGTAAACACTTTTCTTTAAAAAAAATAAGCTACAACCCCAGAAATGTATCTGCTGTTTGTCCCCACGGTGATTCCTGACTATCTCGGCCTCCCTTGATGTCCTTGTCAGGTGTGGAACTCCGGGTGTCTTGGCTGCAGCAAACCTCTGCAGAATGTGCAGTCTCTCAGCACCTAGAGACTTGACAAATACTTCAAGGAAAGAAGATAACGTTGTACAAGCTTCTATCCCTCCGACAATCTTGGTCCTTCATATTTTTGATGTATTCTTAGCTTTAACCTGAAGCTTTATGTATGTTTTCTATCAGTTAAGAGTTATATGGCTCTTGGTGCAGAGAGACCTGTTTTCTGGTCAGCTATTCTTCTACTGCCTGCTTCAGATATTCTGCAGCTGTTAGTTGCTCAAGGTGCATGTCTAACATTTTTATTTATTCATATTATACACATATAAAATAATACCAAAAATACAGTCAAAGTAATGAATTATTTAAAAGAAAATTTATACAATGTAAACATCAGTGAAGAAAAAAATTTATTTAAAATGCTTTTAAGTTTGAAGCTTAAAAATATCTATTAGTGCTTGTAAACTTCATTGGCAAATCCTGTCTTGCTGATGTGAAATA
The DNA here is from genome assembly GCA_004026905.1 of Hystrix cristata. Taxonomy (NCBI): domain Eukaryota; kingdom Metazoa; phylum Chordata; class Mammalia; order Rodentia; family Hystricidae; genus Hystrix; species Hystrix cristata. The sequence goes on from PVJO010001708.1 coordinate 150,317, forward strand.
ACGTGAAAACTAGGACACCACAATTGTTGCAGCAGCACAAAATGTTTCCTGAGGGTTTGGATGTGGCTTTTAAAAATCTATCTCACTTTTTTTAACTTGCACATTTTCATTTTTCTAGGACATAATTTGATTTTCAAAGCAACTGTGATTTCTTCTTATGTAGTTCTCCTGGATGTAATAATTCTAGGAAGTTTTGTGACTCTCTGAATAAAGTGATAAAAAATGAGAGACATTAGATCCCAAAATATAAATACTTACATATAATATGTTTATGTGAACTGTGTAATTTAAGCCATTAGACCTATAATGATATACCCTGAAGAATATGATATCATCTCTAATATTCAACCAGTGCAAATGATGATAATTACAAGGTAAATGACATGAGAATTTCTCATATAAAAATTGTGGTAATCTTTAAAAGTATTTTGAAATTTTCCCATTTCCATCCACTGTCTAATCCTGGTATGCATATTTTTTGATGCCAAAGTAAATGTTTTCCATAGATAATACGTGAATATTAAACCATAAAAGGGTGTTTTGTTAAAACATATATATGCTACTATGTGACTAGCTTAATTATTCATGAAAATGTTGTCCCAATAATTTTGTGATTTTTTCTGTTTATTCATATTTCCATCCTTAAAAGTCCCACCTGTTGCAATAGCATCTGTCTGCCATCGACATTGATAACTCGTTTCCTACTCTTTCACGATACACACTATGTCAGAAATATTCATTTCCCTTCTTTGTGACTATCTAAGTTACAAGTCTTTCTTTCAGAAAACTGATATTAAATAATATACCAAATTGTCTTGAGGGCTGAAATAGTACTTTATGATTGTCCCGGGTGCGGAGCTTGGAAACTGTTCTTCACATGTGTCCTGGGTCTCTGTGATTGACAGGTCAGGACAATGTCTCCAGCCTATTTGCCCCACCTTAATCTCCTACCACATTTCCCCCTTAGAGACATAAATCCTCATAATTCTTTATGGCATATTGAGGGGTTGGAAGTCTCTATCTTCATATAGCTACCTCCATCCAAAAGGGAGAGTAGGCTCCGTCCCCTTGGGATTATGTACTCTCTGACTACCTTGGGATGTTAGGAATTACCAGCTGCCCCTGGGAAAAAATCCCTGTCAGAAAACAATGAGGATAGAGTTAGTGCCAATATGTCAAGAACTGCTGAGCTGTCTTTTTTTTTTTTTTTTTTTGAGCTGTGAGCACTGTGAATTTGCAGCAGAGTCAAAGGCTCTAGTCTCTATCACCTTGTGAAGCCTCAAACGAGTAAACTTTACTATTAGGTTGAGGAGGCAGAGCCCAAATATGAGAAGGAGCAGGGCAGAATATTTCCTGGTCTGTCTTCATAGATGAACTATGACAGATCCAGTAATTAGAGACATTCTTTTTTCTGTGTTATTACTTGAGAAAAATTTTCTCAGGAGCTTTGCTTCCATGCTTCCTGTGCAGAAGAAAGCATGGTGAAGAGAGATATTCAGTAAACTACCAAGAGCCTGAGAGGTGTAGCCAGAGCAAGATTACCCACATCATGGATTCAGTGAAAAAGAGAATACAGGTACAGATGGCCAGCTGTGGTGCATCAGAGATCATTAGTGATTCTACTTACGTGCATCTGGCTCAGTACTGGAGTCTTGCTTTTGAAGAAGAGCCTTAGATCTTCCCAAGATTCATAGGCTCCTTTCTTCTTTGAGGTGGTCTTTTCCTTCAGTTCAGCTGAGGCTACCTTAGAAAGACAAATCCGGCTGTTTATCCCTGCACCTTTACAGCACTGGGTGTGGCAAAGATCACTAAAAATGGGCCCTTCCATGTTGATATTGGTCTTCAGGTGTTCCTTTTCTGAGTCTTAATGAGGACTTGGTCTCCAGGGTGGACACCAGGTGGTTCCCTCCACCAGGAGCTGGCAGGAGTTTGTTCCCATACAGTAGCTGGATAGCTTGTTCTACTCTGCCCAGGTTAATGAGACATTGAGAATCTCATGGTCTCTGAGTCCACTACCATATTAGAAGACAGAAAGCATTTGTATTTAGCATCTCAAATGGTTTCATATTTACCTGTTTTGGGGGGTGTTTTAAATTCTCTTGAAGACTATTGGCAATAATCAGAGCCAAAACTCTGAAGTCTGTCAGCAAATTCTTGCCAGTGTTCATCTTAGGATCTGGTTGGCTCTTTTGAGTTTTCCAAAAGACTGAGGTCTCCATGCAGAATGGAGATGCTACTTTATTCCTAAAACCTTTGCTACCCTCCAAGTTATTTGAGAGTCACTCTGAAGGGACTGGGATAGTTCAAACTGCGGGATGATTTCCTTTAGTGCTACCTTGATTACCCCTGTAACCTTTTCTGAATGGGTAGGAAAGGCCTCAAGCCAACATGTAAAGGTATCAGTTAGCTCCACTATTAGCTTATGTCCCCCACACGGTGGCACGTGGGTTGAGTCTAATTGCTGGTCCTCCCTCGGGGGTGTCCCTCTCCTCTGCACAGACTCTGTAGGCACAGAGCAGGCAAGCTCTGCAGACCAGCTGTTGGTCATTGTTGGTCCTAACCATTTGAAAATTTGAGTGACCATTTTTCATGTATCCCCCTTTCTCATATGGAAAGATTCGTGAAAGGATTTTTGTAGTTCTCTATTGTAACTCTTGGGGAAGGATCAGTTTGTTTTGTAAATACCATCAAATCCCCTTTTTAATTTTATTTTTTTTGTCCTAAGGCTCATTTATCTTCCTTGGAGTATAGACTGGTTTTAATGATTCCTCAGAAAATAGGAATAACTCTAAGGTCTTGAGGGACTATAAGGCTGCCCCTTTTCCTCTCTATCAGCTTTTTGATTTCCAAAGAAGACTGTACGCATGTCTCTTCACTGTTCCTTTCAATGAGTGACAACAACCTACCTGGGAAGACAGAACACCTCCCAGAGTTGTAAAATTTCTTGCTTGTGCCTTATAAGTCATTGTTTATTAGACAGTAAGTCCTGTTCTTTACATTGCTAAGTGGGCATGTTGTACGGAAAAGCATATTTAGTTTTAAATATTTAGTTTTTGTCTTTTCCTGATATCAATGGCCAAGTAAGCACCAAGAGTTTTGCTTTTTGAGCACTGGTCCCTGGGGTAAGAGGTTTGACCACAATGACCTGAAAACTGTATAACCTGCCTTTTGATGTCCTTCTTGGCCAAAGATACTCCTCTCAGGGAGCCATGCCACCTGAGGGGCTTGGAGGGGCAGGTCACTGATGCCTTGTCTGCTTTTATAGATCTGGGAAACCACCTATTCTCAGGAACGGCTAACCTCTGAGCCTATAGCCATTATTGAGGCAGGATTAAAGGTGGTACAAGTCTTTATGCTAACATAAGAGGCGTCTAGGTCCATTTCCGGGTACCTGCTTAGTTGTAACCCTGTCAACCACAAGTAACTTTTTCTCTCATGAATAGCCGTGACCTGATGAGGAGTTAGTTTCCTAGCTTCATCTGTTAGTGTAGCTGTATTTACTATTGGCTTCAAGCAGGGTGGCCATTCAGCAGCCACTCCACCTAAATGTCTAGAAAAATATGCTTCTCATTCCAGTCTTTGGGTCAAGATGCCCAAAGCAGTTCCTCTAAGAAGGGTTTTCATAAGTCAGCTATTCCTAGTGCTGGAGCCTGAGTGAAGACGCGTTTCATCTGTCAAAGGGAAAAGGCATTTTCAGTCACTTTTGTCCCTTCTCCAGGTTCAGACTCGGGACCTTTGATAGCCTTATATTAAAACTTTGCCATTACTTCAAAACTTAGATTTTTAGAACCAGCCGGTGCCGACCATTTCTGGGAAGGAATGAAGTTGTTGGTTGGAAGGAAGCCCACAGTCACAAGTAGCCTGGATCTAGTCTCTAGACAGCCGTGTTCCCAAGATGTAAGAGAGAAAATCACAACAGTCACAGACGAGTTATAAATTACCATTTTCCGTGTGCGGAGGTTACTTCTCATTAAAACAAGCAAACAGAAATGCCAAGATGAGATCAGGAGTAGAAAATTAAATTGACCCAATTTAGGAGCTGTTCTTCAAACTGAGGAGAGAAAAATGTGATGGGAGAGGACAACGATTTGACTTTTACAGTCCAATCTTTAGATACCTACAACCATTTCACCTATTACCAGCAAGAAGTCACCAAAAGATCCCTAACTCTGATTTCGACCATCAAGTTTCTGGAATTTTTTTTCCCTCCGTATCTAAATATTTTTCTTATTGTTCTTTGGTAAAAACTTTGTGGCTGAGAAATAAAGTACATCTGGATATTTTATAGAACTGTAGTTTTTGAAAACTTCAACTTTAGACTCTTCCTCTCTAAGATGGTAGCAACTGGGGAAGTTCTGCAAGCATTCATTTGTTATTAGTTCAAACCTGATCCACTTGAATGTACATAATTCATTTTAACTCTTTCTCTCATTTAACCACGACAATCAAATCTCTTCTATTTTAGATTAATCTCAGTAAAGTTATTATATTAATAATAAAATCACTTTTACAGTGTTCATGCTATATCTCTAGGTTCTCTGGGCCTCTTAGTGCACCACACAGTAAGTTTTCTTGGGAGAAAGTTGTTTTCAACCACCTGATCTAGTCCATCATTTATTTTACTGTTAAGCAGTAAAACCAACAAAAACAAAAACAAAACAACAGCAACAAAAAAACAACTTTGGACTGGACATTCTTCTGTAGTCCTACAAATTAGTGAAATTATAAAAATTTTCCCTTCGAGTTTCAGTAAAAATTTATATAATCACACTGATAATTGATGTTTCCCAAATGAGATAGTTCTTAAAAATGAACACTTCAATTAATTTATTTAAGAA
>PVJO010001709.1:0-163045 GCA_004026905.1 Hystrix cristata
ATATGAGAAACCATAAGTGTAAATAAGGACAAAGGGGTAGAATAGATATTTTGTTTAAAAAAAAAGAGAGATAGTACTCAAAAGAGAGAACTAGATAGGGAAAAGGGGGATAAAGAAGAAGGTTAAAAGAAAAGTAAGATGAAAGGGGAAAAAATGGTAAAGTGTAGCTACACTTGTTGCAAATAGGGAGGGGTGGGTGAATGGAAGGGAGGGGAGGGGAAGGGGGGAAGAGGGGGGAAACCACCACGTACCATGTACAGGTACAAAATAACCATGTTGATTATGATCATTATGTATACAATGTACCAATGCATGTTCTTGGTAGAAATAAAAAAAAAAAAAAAGAAAAGGCCATAAGCAGTAGGTGTGGGTGTATTTTACATGTAAAAGTCCAAATTCATCTTGTACCTTATCAGATGTCTCATTTGTACCTTTGAGGAATCTTGCAATGTTACTCAAAATCAATGGTCTGACAAGTTTGCCTGTAGAGAATTTTCCAGCAGAAAAAGTGATTTGCTTCCACAATTGCAAGACGACTCTATAAGGTGAATGAAAACCTTATTTCTGTCTTGTAGTTTGTTCATTTGAGCTGCTGAGTGCTGTCAAATGATGGGTTGATTTTGATGTGAATTTGGGAGCTAAGAACAGATACCAGTAGGCATTATACCTCATTAAAACTTCCAAAAGATGAACGAAGAAAAATCGTTGTCTCACTTTATGTAAGCACTCAGTGAAAAGAACAGCTACCAAACAATAGTACTGCCTTGTCCAAGATTTTGCTTTCTATTGTTTTGGTTACTTGAACTCAAATGCAGTCTGAAAATATTAATATTTGTCCTAACCTTTCAAGAGAGAGGGACCATATTCACATAACTTTTACTACAGTACATTGTTATAGTTTCTATTTTATTATTAGTTATTGTTAATCTCTTGTGTTGTCCAATTTATAAATTAAACTTAATCACCTGTATGTATCTATAATAAAAAAACAGTACATACAGAGTTCATTACTATCCACACTATTAGGCATCCATTAGAGGTCTTGAAATTGATTTTTTGTAGTTGGGGGGATGTACGTGTAACATGTAACATCCAAAGGGAACAGCAGATACACATCATACACACATGTATTTGATGGTACTGTCTTTAACAAGTTGGAGGGACATCATGAATGTGGTTCCTACTAGGAAGATTCTTTCAAACCCATCAATAAATAAGGATTTCTGTGGCCAGTAAGCATTTGAAGTCCAGGAATTATCAGAACTGGCATGTGAAGGTGGGTACAACACAGTTGAAAGAATCACGTGTGTAACCAGAACCATCCCAGAAGGTCTCTCCTACCTCGAATAATGCTATCACATTGGTGTACATGTATGAAAACAACAAGTGATCTGGGCACTCTTCCTCTATATGACAATAGTTCTCAGGGGATCTCCTACCCCTCTTAGAATGGGTGCACCTGGGGAAAAATGAAAAGGGCCATTTTTGTTCATTGCAATGATTGGGATCTTCTACTAGAATTTAGTGGTCAATGGCCAGAAAATACCCTGATTCCCTTGAAACAATGGGGAAGGACGGCACAGTGAAAATCTGCTCTGCATTCTACATCGTTTCCAAGTCTCCTGCCTTATAACTTATCTTCGGAGTTCCTCTGATACTAGATTCCAAGTTTTTGTACATACAAACAGAAAGTAATTTTTACATGGATTTAATACACACTCAATTTTTTAGCAATGACACTAGGCTGTAGATTGTGGGTGGAATGTAAAGTCTTGTCTGTAGCTTTGTGAAGATTTCCTCACCATCACAGAAAATCATGTCATTAAAATGACATCATTCATAGTACTGGGACCACCGATTTATCATATCAGTATTAACCTTTATTGCTGTAATTGCTTTTTTATTGTGTCCAGGTATATATATTCATATTTAGATATTATTTTAAACACTGAATATAATCATCTATGTTTTGGTCATTTATTTATTTTTCAATGATTGAGATTTTTCAATATTATTCCCACAGATTAATCATACAGTTTATAGTTTCTTATAGTGGAGTTTTTTCTTCTTATCCATTCTTTTTTGGGGGGATGGGGATGGGACTGGGGATCAAACTCAGAGCCTTATACTTCCTAGGCAGGTGCTCTACCACTGAGCTAAATCCCCAACCATTCTAATCCATTCTTGAATTTCCACTGCCCATGAAAGGCAATGATCTGTAACGTCTTTAAACAATTGTTAGAATTTCAAGAGGGAAATATAATTTTGGAGAGACTTTGTTCCTATCCTGTCATATGTTATAAGTCAGAAAATTAATTTTTGCAACACCGTACATAAATAAGTAAAACTCAGCTCATTTCCAGGAATATAAAACTTTTAAATTTTCTCCACACTGACATTTAACAATTTGTTTTAGCATCTAACCTTTAATTAAAGCTATTTTATTCTGCTTTCTATCACACACTTTTAAATATTATTATTCATTGCAGTCCTGGTTTCATTCTAATTCCATCCTTATCTCCATTCCTTCATTTATCTATAACTCTTCCAGCAAATTGATTCTCATATTGTTCCTTCTTTTAAATCTAGAACTATTCATTATAAGCATCCAGACCACTTCGTTATTTCTTCTAATGTAGAAACACATATTAAATACATATTCTTTTGATTACAAATTACTTTTTCCTTTTTACTTCATTTAATACTTTTGAGATTTGTATTACCTTTTGAAATTATGTTTTATGGCATCTGTAAATTTCCTTTCAGAAAAGAAAATAGAACGTAGTCATTTATTACAATACTCTCTGAAATGTGAGTTATATTAAGGGATCAGAGTAATTTCATTATTGTAAGAAAAACTTTTTCACATTTTATACTGAAATAATATGACTTTCCCAAGATAACACATAAAGAATGACCTTTGGCATTTTAAAAGTTAAATGGCAAAAAAAAAAAAAGTTAAATGGCTTCTCCCTCTGTTGTCATTTTATAGACTTGTATTCACATTAAATTGCTTTATCATGCATCATTTGGGTACTTAGTAAATAAAAGTAGTAGCTGGAGATGGCTATGAGAAGTTTGTCTAGAACTAATTATTGCTACTACTACTAATGTGAGCAATAGCTACTATGTATTGACCAATGCAGGCAACATACTCTGAACCTCACATTATCTCATTTAATCTGCTCAAATATTTCGAGTAGGAAAGTTTTTAATCTACATTTATAGATGGGGAAAATGAGAGTTAAGCAGATTTTGCCCTTGATCAAAAGGCTTGAAAGCAACAAGAGCCCAAAAATCAAACACTGGCCTCTCTGTCTCTATTACTCATATATTCTGCCTCTTAAAAGAATAATGCTCTTCAGTTTTGTATCCACAAATGCAAATGATAAAAATAATACTTGGGATTATAGGTCAAAGTAGGACTGCTTTCGATAAATCCATTAAAGAAATCAATAACCCCTACAAGTTTTTTAAATCAAAAGGATACAGGGAGAGACACTATAGCCCACGCTGCTGGCACATTTATTTTTGCTAGTCATGCCGTGATAACTTGACTTGGCACTGACTCATCCAATGTTGCCCTCCACAGGGGCCGTGCCAAACAGCAATTATGCCGTCCAAGTTGGTAGCTTCTAGCAAGTGTGACTATTTTGCATTACAGTGTAGCTGCTCTGAACTGAGATGTGCTCAAAGTGTAAAACATGCCAGATTTTGAATATTTAGTACAAAAAAAGAATGCAAAACATCTTAGTAATTCTTATTGTGATTACATATTGTAATGATATTTTAGATATTTAGCCTAAGTAACATGTTATTAAAATTAATTTCACCTGTTTGGTTTTTTTTTTTTAGGCTCATAGAAAATTTTAAATTACATGTTTGGTTCATGTTTGGGGGTTGCATTATTTTTCTATTAGGTGGCACTGCTGTGGACTACATATGATTTTTCAAATAATGAAACCTAAAATTAAATCATGAAAATAATTTTTGAATAAAAATGTGAAGCAACAAAAAATATCTAATACTAAAGGGTTAGAAAACATCATTAAGTAAAATTTTGGTCTCAGTTTTTGTCTGTCATTTGGCAGATGTGAAATATTTGACAAGTTAAAGTTCATTAACTTCAAATTCTGTAAAATCAAGATAATAATTATATTGCTTATCTCATAAGGTTGTTACAAATATAACATGAATAATTATTTTCTTCGCCCACAAAAATCTATCAAGGGTCCGATATGTGATGAGCAGCAAGGATAAGAAAACCTCAGTTTTGGTTACCTGCCCTGGAGGAGCTTACAATAGACACAGCAGCAGGTTACAATGACAGAGGCCACTACAGACTGGCTAATTCTGCTAGGGGGTCCAGAAAAGATTTGGCAGGAGGACTGGCCCCTGGCCTGGTTTCTTGATTCTGAGAAAGAGTTTGCCAGGTGGAGAATTCTGATGAAAATTGTCTTCAGGTCTCTGGGGCATAAAGGGACAGATGTGGTCAGGGAGCAAAATGAGGGGAATTTAAGGTCCTGGTAAGTAATGGAGGAGAGGCAGTACCTTGTTTCCAGTATTAGAAAATTTTGGTTGGAAGGTTCTTATGCTAGCAGAAAGAGGAGAAAAGAAGAACATCAATTATTTGCTAGATTTTCCTGGTGATGCCATTATTCTAATATGATTTTGGAATCTCTCTTAAATATGTTAACCACAGATACAAATATAAATAACCAGGATTTAATAGTGTTCAATAATTAATTTCTGAAAAATTATGTATGGTAAAATATTATTTTCCTCTTGTTAATGTATGCTTGGCTCTTTGGGTTAGACCAATATCTCATAAGAAGACCCACATTTTCAATAGGCCAATTGCAAGGCTGCCGAAGGAAAGGGAAAGCTTCACAAAACAACCTGAACCTAGAAGAAATCATTTAGCTCTACTAGTATTTCCACTGATTGAACTGATTGCTGGAGAGAAATATATATCAAAGTTATTCATCTGTAGTAATATTCTAATCACTATGGTGGGTGATTTAAAATTTTCTACAGGACTGTATTTATGTTAAATTACAATGAAAATAATGACATACAAGTGATATTTTCAAGATTATATGTGTGAACATAACAGACTTATAAAAGCAATTTAAAAAGCAAAATTTATGGCTGTCTTGCAACTCCTATTTTCTTTAATGTGCATTTTACAGAAATTTTGTTTCAAGAATAATAAAATCAACACTGACTAATCTCAAATCTACTTACAAGGTGTGACTATATTATAGAGTCTAAAAAATGAAATAATGCTTTATTCTCAATCATAAATTCATATTGCTTAACAAAAATGCCAAAACTAAAGGTAGAGACCCATTTTTTAAACATCAGTGAAGATAAAATCAGGTTGCTATTGAATAAAAATTTTTATGTTTTTTCCTTTTAGATCATGAATCAAATCAGTAAAGCTAAAAGGATGTTTTTCTGCTAAGGTCTACTATTTACAATAAATGGCTCTGAACAACAAAACAAATTGATACTCCAGTGTTTCTGACAGGAGAAATTACTGATTATATTATAGAAGGAGTCCTTTAACAAGATAAAATTCTTTCCCTGTTGCTATTAAATTACCTACCAAGTTTTGTAATTGTTTTCTGCTTTTCTGCTTCCTGGTCATGATCTCATTTTTTTTCAAGACCTCTCATTCTTAGGAGCAACTAGCTTCATTTCCCAGCAGACCATAAAAGTGAAAAAACAGGGGAAGATTTGCCTGTATTTAGAGTTTGCTCTGGTCTAGCTTCCTTCTAAGACACTCTGGTAGTGCCAGTAGCAACAATAGAATCAATCCTCTTGCATTGCTTTAGTTTTGGTCTCCAGAACTCATTCTTTTATCAACAATTACTATTTACAAGGGACATGTGAGTAGGGGATCATTAATCTGATTACAAAAATAACGTCCCCTTGATTTTAAAGATCCTGCCGGTGTTCCTGTTATGTTCACACTCAAAATAGTAGAACATAATGTTGAGGCCAGGGATTTAGCTCAAGTGGTAGAGTGCTTGCTAGCAAGCGCAAGGCTCTGAATTCCTCAGACACCTAGAAGTGATTCAAAATAGTAGAACATAATGTTAAGTGAAGTAAATGAAACACACAAGCGTAAATATTGTATGGTATTTTTAATATGAGAAATCCAAATTATAAAAAGCAAAATAAAAGATAGATAATAGAAAGTAGAGACATCTTTCTGAAATGGGAAATGGATCAAGAAATAGAGGGGAGAGATGGGAGGGGGTTGGAAAAAGGCATTAAAGTGTGTTATGTACATGCACCTACTCCACACAAGGAATATAAACACTATGTACTGCAAACATGAACCAATAAAAATACAATAGAAAATATTTCTTTGTGTGTTTCATCCTGCGGCTGCATGTTAGGTTTCTTTATCCTTGTTCTCCATTAACTATGAGAACCTTGAGGAAAGACATTACCTTTTTCTTGTTTTCATTCCTCATAATGAATTATAATGCCTCTCAATAAATTTATGCATACAGAAAGCACAATAGTGGAAGTTTGTGACCAAAAAGCAGTAGCAACTAGTAACACCACCACTATATTCGCTAGAGTATGGTGTTCAGCAAAAAATATGTGGCTTTAGGTATCAAACAGAATCAGACTCAAATTCCAATTCATATATTTACTGGGAAATTTGACCACCTTGACCCTTACCAGTTTATGTGTATACAGTGAGGACAATACCTCTGAAATTACATGGTTTTTTGGAGGATTGAATGAATGAATATGCAGGGTGGCACACAATAGGCACTCAATCAGTTCTGATCTTCTATCTTCCTCTAATATCCCAGATTTATCCTCCTTAGATGGGGATGCTCAGCAGTGTGCCAAGAGATGCACATAACAGCGTGTTATGCCATTGAATAAACACAACAAACTTCTAGCTACATATACTTTACTGGATGACATGTAGGTATATTAATATAAAATAATTACTCAGGGGTTCACTTAGCAAATGTTTTTGAGTATCTCCTGTGTAGCAGCAGTCTTCTAGACTTAAGAAATAAAATAGCAAACAAGACATGGACCTTCCAGTACAATGGAAAAGAAGGAAGGATGGGAATGAAGAAGGAGGAAAGGAAGGAGGAAATGAAGGAAGAAAAGAAGGAAGGGAGGAAAGGAGGACAGAAGGAAGGGAGGGAGGGAGTGGGGAGGGAAAAGAAGGACAGGACATAATAATAATGTCTGAGAGATGCTCAGAAGAAAAGGAGGAGACCGCAGCAAGAGAAACCAGCTGGAGGAGGAGTCTGCCTCTCCAGCTAGGCGGGCAGAGAAAGCTTTAAAAAGGGGGTGTCATTGTGACGTCATGAGGAGAGGGCAACATTGAGAGTTAGGGAAAAGCACTGTAGAAGGAACAGAAATGCCAAAGTCATCCGAAATTTTAAGGTAAAACAAATTTTGTATTTGTGGATTGGGCAACTCTCTTGAACCTCCTGCTCCTCAGGACTCTGGTAAATATTGGAGAAATTTTTCTCAGGAGAAATTTTGCTTCACAAGCTGGTCAACTTCAAAAGGTGGGAGTGGTAGAGAGAAAACAGTTTCCTTTCCCGCATCTGTACTTAAGCTGACAGTTGTATGGGCTATAACTAAGTACTCAGAACAACTTTCAAGTGAATTAACTGGTACAACTCATATATGGAGGGGAAAATTGTATTTTAACTAGATTTATAAAGCTCTTAAGCCGTATGTGGCACTTGCATTTCAAGATAGAGATTAACACTAATTAAAGTACAATGAAAGTAAGGTTTTTCTTGGCACAGTTTGATGTTTTCCTTTTGCCTCATGTGGGTATGTTGCTGGAGAATAGTAATTGTCTCTCTCCATATAGCCAAAAGGAAATCACCATTTTAAAATCTACTAAATTACTTTAAATTTCACTGAATAGTCACAAATTTATTGAAAAGCTTGGGTCTCACTGAAGAATCTTGAGAGAGGATTTAAGATGGGCAAGTTTCTCGAAGGAAGGATAACTTTTATTTATTTTTCTATTGCTAATGTCTTGCAGAGTGCAAGAGACATAGTAGATGTTCAATAAATATTTAATAAGTTAAATTGAAGTTATAATTTCAAACTGAAATGGCAAAAGGGTACCAAGAATCTCTTGAGCTCAGGCATTTGTTGTAAAATTAAACTCTAGTGAAACAGCATAAATATATTCCATTTTTTTCATAATTGAACTATTCATTTCTTTTATTTAATGGATGCCACTACATGACAGGCATACACTCAGATAACTTACTCCACTGTTGTTATGGATGTTTCTCTCATCAGTAGGCTGAAATCTTTTGTTCTCTGTAAACAGTCTCAACTGCTTAGAAAAAAAGTGATGTCCTCTCTTAATCTATTAGTGGAAACAATAAATGATAAGCTTTCAAATTACTATTCCTCAAATTTTCTGTTTGAACTATCTCTTAGATTGAGTTTCACATTCACCCCTAACCAATAAGTGAGACCAGAAGAAAACATGGGTCAGAAAGTTTTAAACACAAGAAAGAACTGCCAGGTATAAAGTTGGATAATGGTGGACTTAGATCACGGTCACGTCTTTCTCCTATGTCATGGTCATCTTACATCTGTATGTATTAAGTAGCCTTTTCAGTCTGACTACCAACAGTACCTGTCTGGTAAAACAGGCAGGAAGATGATCTTGGACACACACATGAAGTGGTTATTAGTAAGAGCCAAATTAGAAACGAAGGGAGTTGACTTCACACTTTTAAAATAGCAAGAATGAATGACCATCAAAAACTTCAATTACTCACAACTTAAAAAGATGAGTTTAAAAAAGAAGACAAGAATATTTGAAAATCAAGTTAGAGACTTTTTATACTCAAAAATTTGAATTAGATCAAAAATTCTACTCCAAATTACGTGCACAGAAAAATTGCTCTCATACATCCTTCACCAATATTTCCTACTCCAGAGTACTTTCCATAAATATTTATGTGAAAATTGATTTGACTCTTTTCTATTCTTGCTAGCTTGCTTGCCTATTCAATTTTTTTTCCTGCCAAAAGGAAACCCTAAATGGCAGAGCCATTAAGAAGCTAAAAGTTAATTCCCTAGTAGACTGAACACCATGCATGCTACCCTGAATACTCACAGATAAGCTTCACATCAAATCTAGGACTATTACATCATGTCAGGGTCTCCATGGCTGAACTTCCTCATGGAAATTTAATTTGTTTAGCGAAGTACTTGTCATTTCTTGTCTGACCAAGTATTTTCCTCTCTCCCTCCCTTCTCTCTCTCTCCCCTTCTCTCCCTCTCCCCCTCTCTCCCTCTCCCCACCAGGGATTGAATAACTCAGGGCCTACACACTGACCTACATGCCCAGCCATTTTTTATTTATTTATTTATTTTTTTTTGACCAGGGTCTTGCTAAGTCCTTAAGCTACCACAACTGGGTTTGAACTTGCAGTCCTTCTGCATGTAGCTTTTATAAGACAAAAAATATTCTTTAACTATGGTAAATTGGATATGCTTATGCTACGAAGAAAATAGAACTATCTAATGATAGTTATCAAACCTCCAGGGCAAACATGTTGTCTAAAAGCTTCAAGGGCTGCTCGTTTGTGAAAAGCCCTCATTCAGTCATTTCTGGAGTGAAGAACATTCTCTGCTGATACAAATGCAGTATCAACATGTTGAATTCAGACGGGAATCTCAACTACAGACAATGGAGCACAAGCCTTTCTACTTACAGTATAATCTACCATTCGGATACAATCACATATTTTAAAGAGAGCTTTGCTCATTTGTCTCCTCGCTGTCATGTGGTAGAAGGTTAAATATAGTTAAAGTCCCAAAATAAATGTAGGCATGGAAAAAAATATGAACACTTGATGCAACAAGCATTTCACAGAACAATAGGAACAAATTCTGTTTGGTGATTTCACTGAGACAGTTGGTAGGCCCAGAAGACTCACTAAAGACACTTCATGACAAAATTCCAGCCAGTCTTGTTGCATGGTGAACCACCGTAAATGGCCCTGAGTAATTTCACTGGAGCTGGATAAAGAGCTCCTGAGTACAGTAATCCCTCCTTATCCCTCAGGGGAGTGTCCCGAGTGGCTCAGTGGTCTTGGATAAGATGGACAGTGACAAATCCTACATATATGTTTCTTCTATACATATATAACCATGATAAGTTTATCAATTAGATACATTAATAGAGTAACAGCAATATAATGATAATAGAACAATTATAACAATATACTGCAATAAAATTGCTAGCATCACTATCTTATGCTTTGTGGCTTTATTAAGCAAAATAAGTATTTATTTTGAACACAAACACTATGATATCATGACAATCTGATAACTTACAAGGCTACTGAGTGACTAATGGGAGGATAGTGTACATAGTGTGAATACAGAGGACAAAAGAATGATTTATAATTTTGTCAAGATGTAGAGGGACACACAAAATTTCATCATACTACTCTGAACTGTGCATGATTTAAAACTTATGAACTGTTTATTTCTGAGATTTTCCACTTAATATTTTCAGATCAAGTTTGACTTCAGGTAACTAGAACCATGGAATGAAAAACCATGGACAGAAAAAGACTACTGTATATCTCAGAGATCCAATGCTGATACTAATAGGAACTGAAGTTGAGATGGTGAGTTTTCGAACAATGAGTTAAAACTGGTTCTCAGCCAATGACAGAAAAATGGATATATAAAGATGGAAATACTGATGATTACCAGTCCAGGTAAGGACAGCATTAGACTATTTATGTTAGAGGCATTATTTGACAAGATTATTTCAAAATCAGGCTTTGGTGATAAAAACTCAAAGTAAAGAAGTTTTAACTTTCATGCTGAAGCAGTCCACAATTTTTAAAACATAAAGAATACACATTATAGAATCACACAAAGGGTTTTGAAGTGGTTCTTTTCCAAAAATTAGTATGTAAATGACAACATGAAGCAAGGACTGATAAGCAGACTTCAGATACTTTATCTATAATAAATGTTCAAATCAAGAGTGAAACCACAGCTGCTAAGGGGTGGTGAGAAGTGGAAAGATTCAGGGAGTTATTTGTTGTTACTTTAAAAAGCCATTAAAATGAAAAGTTCAAACAATTATGATGTAAAATATTTGGGTTTGCACAGAACATTTCCAAATGCAAAAGTCACACAAATAACAATTGCTCCCCTCACCCATCACTGTCCTCCAGAGGACTTTTCTGAGCAGATGTTTTAGTACAGGTGCAATCTTCTATTTAATTTCTACTTAATCTGTAATGTACATTTTAGGATAAAGTTTGGTTATGCTACTGAGCTCTTTGTGTATCAAACTGACTTTACTAAATAGATGAATGTACCATATGATAGCATGAGGATGGTAGAAAAACAAAGTGAATGGACTCAGGATTCAAGATGTTGGACACATTCTAGCTTAACATTACACCATGATCATCAATTTTCTGTCAATGATTCAGCACATTCATCGTATGCTTTAATTTACGGGGATGAAGCTCTTCAAATAGTTCCTATAAATCAACATTAAAATATAGTTGATCGAGGAGACTTACCCGCTCTTTCCTTGCTTTGCTTGTTGGAGAGCACCTAAAAAAAAAAATCACATTCTCAATATCTCAAAATTATATTGAATATCATCAGATTTGAAACAAAAAAATCAGATTGTAAAATTAGAATCAAATAGCCTCCAGAAATGAAAATAAAATGCCAATGAGCACTAGAATTGAATGATTTTAGGAACTACACAACTCATTTGGAACCATATAAGTACTTATATTCATGGGGAAGATAAATTTATTTTTCTCTGAATTGAGTAAGGTTTTACCTGATGTTGTGTGTCCCCTTAGTAACTGAGGAGAAAACTGCCGTCTAGTTTGTATCTGCTATCCCACTGTCCTCTGGTCACCAAGAAACTCCCTAGCACTAAATCCCACCCTGCTCAGCTGGTTCCAAAGTAACATCGCAGCAGCCAGCACAGCGGACTGCCAACTGCCGCTCTCTTCTGAACTGTATTCTGAGTTTCTGAAATCCTAGTCTGTCCCTGCTATCTTCTTCACCCCTCCAGCTATCCCTTGTCATTTTCTTCGTGGTCTCCCTTTCTGCTCATTTCTTCTTAAATGTTGATTTTATTTAGTTTTTTTTTTATTTTTTTATTTTGTCAAGGACTGGTACTGGGCTTTTTTTTCTTCTCATCTGCAACTTCTTCTAGGGCAATTTCATCTACTTTCCGTCCATATTCTGATAACCTTCAGATTTATATCTCTAGCCCAGACCTCTTTCCTTGCACTCCAGGTCAATACAGCCACACTGTTGATTGGGCATCCACACTCAGGTATGCTGCAAGAGACACACCAAACTCCGTATGTTTCAGCTCAGCATTCTCTCTTTCCCCATCTCCTCCTTTCCACCCCACAGCCACACACCATTCTAAACTGATCCTCTCTCTGTCTTAATGAATGACCTCACCATATACTTGGTTGATTACATCAGAAACTCAGGGCTTATCTCTTAACGCTTCCTGTCACTAATAAATGCTATTGTCACCTACTTCCATAGCTTGCTTTACTCCATTTACTTCTTTTCATTCCTACTGCCACCTCCTGGGCAACTTTCAGGTTTTACCTAGGGAACTGCCATAGTTTCCTTTGCTTTTTTTTGTTTTGAGACAAGGTCTCACTATGCAGTTCAGGCTGGGTTTGAACTCATTAAAAAAATTTTAAAAATAAAATATATTAAAATGAACTCATTACGTAGCCCAGGCTGGCCTCAAACTCGGGGAGATACTCCTGTTTCAATCTCCCAACTGCTGGGATTACAGGCGTGCACTGCCACACCTGGCCCATAGTTTCTTAATTTCTTTTTTTTTAGAAGAATGACAATTTCTTAATTTCTTGGTCTGATCATAGTCTTATTTCTCTTTAATCTATTGACAGCCTACATAATCTTACAGAAAACAATGTGATCACATCAGTTGTGCTCTTAAAACCTTCAATGATTCCCTATGACCTTAAGAATAAATATGGTACAGTGATTGAGATTTGATATTTAACAGTCACAAAGACAGTTCCTAGCTGCATGGCCTCAAGATAGTTACCAATGTTCCCTACGCCTCATTTAAGCACTACTTCATCTGTGTAATAGGAATGCTTTGAGGAGTAAGGATGGTAAAATTTATGTGCTGTACTAAATCCCATGTGTAGCACATAGAAGACATACTGTAAATATTTGTTGATTATTCTGAAGGAAATTCTTTAAAAACAGAGGGTCACACCTTACTTTCACAAAGCATCAGGTAAATAATGTTCTATGGGAGTCAGGAATGAGGGAAGCAAAGCCTGACATTGTTAAGGATTATCCTTGTTAACACAGTTCCTCACTCTATTTTTATTTATTTTCTCTCCTTATTCTGTTCTTCTGTTCATATTTGCCCTGGAGTAAAAGCAAATCCTCAAGATGGTTGGTGACAAACAAGCAGAAGTCATTTTTTAAAAGGGTGACAACAAAGATCAAGAACTGAACTTCTGATGGTAAAACATCAGACACTGTGACACACAAAAAGGAAAGGGGTTCTCCATAGTTCTCAAATAATATCAAGTAAGTGACTACTTATTGCACTAGAAATAACCCTATCAAACTAGAGTAGTATATCGTATTTAAATGATTTTGACCTGGTTTGGAAGCAAGTTTATATTATTTGACCTGGAATAATAGATAGGATAAAATTGGAAAGTAAGTCGTGTTATCAGAACATAATAAAATATTAAGCACTACTTTTCTAAATGTGATAATAATATTTTAATAATCATTTAAACATGGAAAAATCTCTGGTGGAATTCTTTAAATTCAGCTGTTTAAAAAATTCTTACTTATGATCAGAGAGCAATTGCTGTGAAGAAAATTCAGCCTGAGGGCTCGAGAAGGAAGAATAACACGGTAAGTAAGCTCCTCAGCCGTATTTTGAATGGAGTGCTAACACAGCTACTTATATATTAATATATATAAGTTTCCTCTGACACAAAAACTGAAAGATTACTTGAGTCTAAAATAAACCAATGCAGCCCAGGTGAAGTAGGCATTCCCAGAGTATTTGATAACACTGCAATCAAGTATTAGTTTGTCCTAAATACAGACTAGTTCATTAAATGTTACATGGAGTTTGGATTTGATAAATGTGCGTAGAAATATGAACATTTTAAATGTGAAGTGTCATGATGAGAAAAAAGAAGAAATTAATATCTGAAATTAAAGAAACAAAAGTTAATATCCTTGAAAAATAAAAAAAATTTGAAGCATATTACTAAAGTTCAAATATGTGGGAGATATTTGAAAATGAATCTCTGATGCATATAGCTGTTTGAGGAATACACAAAAAGTGAGAAGCAGAGGCATAGGGTCTCTCATTTCCCAGGAAAATTGATGAATTAAAGAATTACTATATAATGTGTATTTTGTATGATATATTAATGCTAAGATATTTATAAATATGATGGTGAATATTTATGAATACATTCTTTATGACTATAGACAATATTTCAACATAATAATTTACATTTAAATTCAGTAGATTCCACAGGGAAGGAAAGAAAGGAATGGGGAATTATTATTTAATGCATACGGCGTTTCAGATTTGCAAGATGAAAAGAATTCTGGAGACGGATGGTGGTGATGGTTGCACACTACTGTGAATGTACTTAACAAAATTGAGTATTAAAATGATTAAAATGGTAAATTTAAGATGGTATTTAAAAATTATTGAGATGGTAAATTTTATGCAATATATATCTTGTTACAATTTTTTTTAAAAAAGAGCCCTACCCAAAAATCACCAGATGTACACATTCCATAGCAACTCCTTATGTTGACATTTCTGCCATCTCCTACTTCAAACTACTCTGGAAATCTAAATTGTAGAGAAGAAGCACTTTAGATTCCAACTTATAGGATATCTTTACACATAGATAATCAAGGAACTGCTACTGTCCTGGAGGTAATGACTTACATACTCTCCGGGAACCATGAGATTAGAGTTAGCTCTGCACAGAGGTAGGGAGGGTACACCTTAGAGTAGAATGTGGGATGATGTTGGTGATTCACTGTAGCAGGATAGTTGGATTACATATCTTCAGACCACCTATGGATTATTCCCCTGGACATTTTATTCAATAAATGTTTGTTGAGTGCTTAGGCAGTATTTAGAATACATGTTTCTAGCACTATGCTTAGTATCTGACCGCATCTTTCTGTTGTATAGGTGGCTGGAAAGAGGTAAGTGGTCTAAATTGGGTTTTCAGAAACTCTAGAAATGCTGGAATCACCTCATGGATGATTTGCGAATAGCTGTTAGAATTATCTTATGGATAATGCCCATAGGAAAAATATGACTATCACACACCACAGATGGCATGGACTACATTCTGGTGGCTTCATTTCTTTCTTGATTGGTAGTAAATTCCTTTGAAGTAATTTTAAGAATCACTTGCTTCATTTAATGAGGTTCTACAGAAGGTGTTACGTTTTATAATACTACCTCTAAATTGATAGTAATTATAAATCCACATTCATAGAGGCTAAGGGTAATATTTTAGGTATTTTTTGATAGGACTACATTTACTATGTAGTTGCTTTTGAGGACAAATTCACCCAGAAATGTATCCCTTGCCTATATACCCTACACTAATACAGAACTGTACTAGACAACCAAAAAAGCACCCATATAAAATTTTATTGGGAGGCTATGTCTCCCCAGGGAAGGTAATGACCAATCACGTCAATAAATACATTAACTACTTTGTACCGGTCAAACTAGAAAGCTGTTTCAACACCTGCTGCTCCTAAAACACAAAGGGCCCATTTGTTCCTAATTCCCTCATATAAACTTTTAAAATCAAGAACAGCAGGTAAACTCCCAAAGTAAACAAAATCTTAGGTAAATATATAAGCCATTTTACTATTCGCCATTTACTTTATCCACAAGCCATCTGCTGATTTCAAACTCAATAGATTATATTCAGTGGTGATCCTGATTTAAATATTACTGAGTTACGTCTAAGATGCAAAGAGTAGAAAAGGTTAATCACCAGATTACCACCAGAAAATTCATTTCCTTGGATAAATATAAAGGATGTGCGTATTACACACTGGCTTTGACCCAAAAGTTAAGGCAGACTGACTTTATTGTAGGTAAATTATATCTCAAAAAAACAAAACGACTTTTCCTAAATCTCCTTTATATTAGCTACCTAATGGATCACATATAAATTATAGCTTGAAATGAGGTTAAAATGAAAATATTTCAAAGTATTGTAATCTGTAATTGCAGAATCATTTTAAGAAGTTCTGTTTAAAGAAGTTTCAACCAAAATAACAGTTGAGGAGGTAAAATAAAAATATAATATCCCTTATTTATTGTATTAAATTGCCATTGAATTTGAATTCGAAATATTTCAAGCATATAGTCTCATAGAGAAGTCACAAAACATTTTAATCCTTCAAAAATTCTCTGTACTGGTTTCTGCCTACTTGTCAAAGCAATCCTTTCCCAAATTAGGGGTAAAAAAGGCAGCAGGAACTCAGCTGGTGGAAGGGAGTGAGGAGATGAGGAAGATCACAGAGTTCCTCAAACAACTATGCTATGCAAGTCAGGAGAAAATTTTCTAAACTTAGAATATATTATATAACTTATAATCTACTTTTTATTTTTGTTTCTCTGATTTCCTATGAATCTGACGTGGGTAATGATTCTCAGTGCTATATAAAAATTTTAATAAACTCTGAATGTAAGAGTTGTGAAAATTTACCTTTGCAGATTTAAATAGTTTGCAGTACAGCCCATGATATATAAATCTGTTTCTAAATATAAATGTTGGTCTGTGTATATTAGTGCTCAAATATTTGAAATAGAAATAGTGATACATAATTTCAGACACCTAATCTAATGCAAAAAAAAAACTAGTCTTTACTAGTTCAGTAAGTCTAAAATGATGTGATTCAATAAACCATGGCATTTTAATAAGCATTCTTGACATCTGGTGTTAATAAAAAGGTTTTCATATTTCAGAGTTAACATTTAAGGGAAAAAAATGTAGTTTTGCTATTTATCACAGACCACAGATGGAACAGACCACATTTTGGTGGCTTTATTTCCTTCTTGATTAGCTTATATAAAGAGGCTACTTGTTTTTTCTTTCTGTGTATGTTTTAAATAGTATGTAGGCCAAGTCCCAGAAATAAATACATAAAGAAAGAAAGGAATACATCAAATGAAAATGCAGTTTCTTTAATAACAAAACTGACATAGAACTTTCCTGAATCCAGTTTAGTAATGAACGTACATTCTAAAACAATGATCCCAGGAATTTTGCATCTGATATGATCAAAAATATGATAAAAGTTAAATTTAAAAACTATTACAAAAATGACACATTGCCATTAATCCCCCTCAAACTCTCCCCACTTTGAATATACTTAAGCCGTCATTCTTGCAACTTTCTGAAACAGTTCTGTAAATTCTCATCTGCGAGTGTTTTAGTGGCACTGTCATGGCTGCCTTGATGTCCTGAATTGATTCAAAACATTTGACTTTAGGGAAGAGCCAAAAGTTGCATGGTGCTAGATCTGGTGAATAAGGTGAATACAGACGACTTGTAATGCTTTTACAAGCTGCCTTTTTGTTGGATAGCACCCAGCCACAGCATTCACCATATTTTCATTCAACCTTCTAAAGCCATGAAAGAGGACATACAGAACTGCTTCAAAAAGTGGCAAGAATCAAGGAATAGGTGTGTTCAAAATGGTGGAGTATTTTAAGGGGCATTAACAACAATTTGTCTTTTACTATAATAAATTTTTAAAATTTAAATATCTACCATATATTTTGATTATACTGTATATTTGAAGTAAAATTTCCAGAACTGCAAAAACTCACAAGGGCATAGGAACTTTGACCTTTCATGTAACTAGGCACATATTAGCTGCCCCCTCTATTCAAGGGAGGTTGCCAGCAGCTGGGGATGGAGCTGCTATGAGAGCCAGGCAGGCATGGCGGCTTCCAGATGCTCTCTTTGCCTCTGGCCAGATCTTTTACAATTAACCTAAAATATGGGTTTCCAAGCACCTATTTGCTCAGAATGTTTGTGCCCCTCCCCATAGATCCTGCACTGAATGTCCTGCTCCTTTGGACATGTGATTTGAGCTGTCCCCTTATTCTTCTTCACCCCCAGGTACTATTCCTTCTTTTTTTCTCTCATACTTAACTAGAAGCATCAATGCAATTGTATAAAATATACATTACATAAATTTTCACTAGACTTTGCTAGAAAAAATTGGAAAGTTATAACTACATATACACAAGCATTTGCCAGATAGAAATAACAGAAAATATTGTGTTGTGAGATGACAAACAGAAACTCTGAATATAAAGCCCATGATGCAATTCCTGGAAAATAGAGAAATGGGACTGTAAACTTATTAACTGGAAATCAAACATTTTTTTCTCTGTATTGAGCTCTGAATTCTTTAATAATCATTAAAAAGTATTTTGTTTTGGGGTTGGGAATTTAGCTCAGTGATAGAGCATTTGCTTAGCAAGTGAAAGCCTTGAGTTCTATCCCCAACACCCCCAAAATAAAAAGTATTTTGTGTCATGGTTGAAATAGGTATTTTTCTAGCCAAGTAACAATATCAAAGGCTCAATGAAAAACATTTCTACCTATCTTGGCCTCTGTTATGCAGCTCTATGAGACATGTGATCCACCATACAAAAATTTTGGGAGTAAGTAAAAGACTGCAAAGCTTGGTAAACTAGAACCATACATATGTAACACCATTAGCAATACAATGCAGAACTGATGAGTCTTGTGATACAAAATGAACGGATTTAGCTAATATGTACAAATAACATTTATGAATACCTTAAAGTTGGTAGTTGAATAGCTTGGGTGCACAGGGAAATATGGCTGAGTTAGAATGAAATTGAGTTTTTAGTTCCTGAAGGAGATCCCAATCTATATTAGGAGGAGAAGACAACCTCCTAATATAAAGTATATGACCCTACTGGACAAGTACAGGAACAAAGTATACCCAAGACCTGGTAACACAGGAGGAAGGAGCTGCAGATCTTATGAAAAGAATTGGGATGGGGTGGGGTTTACAGAGAATAATAAGTTTAGAGGGAGAACAAGATGGAGAGGGGGATTTCAAGGAGAAGAAACAACAGGTACAAAAGGCAGATGAGAACAGGGGTGTTTAGGGAAATGAAAGCACTCCCATTTGCCATAATATCAGAGAGCAATGGGGTTACAAAGATAAGACTGAGCTAGATCATGAGTTTGTATATTATGCTGAAAAGTTGAGAATGACCCTAAAAATGCAGTTTTATTTTTTGGTTGGTGTTTGTTTATTTGTTTGTTTTGAGACAGGGTCTCCCTGTGTAGTCCAGGCTGGCCTTGAACTCATCGTGTAGCCCAGGCTGGCCTCACACTCACGGTAATCTTCCTGCCTCAGCCTCCAAAGTGCTGAGATTACAGGAATGTACCACCTTGCCTAGCCTTAAAACACAGGTTTTATAATGGTAAATCTGGAAGCAACATGAGTCCACTCTGGGGAGAGGAGGAGAGAGATTGGATACAATGCTGCATTAAACCTTAACCAGGCCAAACAGGACAGGACTGGACTGCATGAGGAGAGGACTAAAAGCAGAGAGGGAGGATGGGCATGAGAGGGGTGTGTCTTGAATGCTCAGATTTGGGCCTAAGCACCTTTTCTGTGGAGGTGTCACTTTGCTGAAGCCGAGTGACAGTTTAAGTAGAAGAGGGAGTCCTTCTTTGAAGTGACTGTGGGAGACCAGCTGGGGCTGCAGTTCAGGAAAGTGGTCTGGACTTTGAGTACAGAGTATCTGTACGGATCCCTCCCTTGAATGAGGGTGAGCTTATTTCAGGAAAAGGGTGATTATACCAAGAATAAAAGAGGCAGAAATTTGGTCTGTTTAAGGTTGAAGGCATGACTGAGAAAAAGCAGCCAGAGAACACAGTGATGCAGTGTATAATTTAAAAATGGAAGATTTTAACCAACAGCAAGAATTGAAAATTGGCAACTCTGAAGTCACTAAAAATTGGTAATTATGAAGTACCTGTGGCACTGATCCAGGACAGAAATTAGAATAAAATAAATGATGGAGTGAATGGAAAATAAAGTAATGTAATCTCAAGGAGCTTGACCAGAAGATTGAAGGAAACAAAAATGCTAGGCTTAGGAGGTAATTTCAAGGAATGCTTTCGTGAATTAGAAGAGATCTCAGTATGTTCAGGGCCCAAGGAGAACGACCTTGTAAAGACCAAAGTTGTAGTTTCAAGGGAGCAGAGTCCTGGAGAGGGGCACAGGGTACCATGAGCACAGAGCCAGCTGGAGAAGGAGATGAGGGTGCAGGTGCTGAGGGTCTGGCTGAGGTGTACAGCTGATAGCTGAGGGAGCTCATATGGGAGGGCCTCTCTGTTTCTGGGATATGAAGGCCAAGATAAAGGCAGGCTGGAGCTGGAGAGGGGACGAGGGAGATCTATTGCTATCTGAAAAGCAACATGGCGTTTCCCTCTTCTGTGCTCTTGAAGTGCTCAGAATACAGTTTCACACTTACATACTACCTTGAACTAGTCTCTAGTTATTGCACAAACTTGTCTTTTTCCCTTGAGCAAATGTGAGCATTGAAAATGATGACCTGCCTCTGTTTCTTTAAAGGCATATGGTATCAGGTTGAGCAAACCTAATGTGAAAACCTCAAATGTGAAGGCATATGGTATCCAGGTTGAGCAACCCCTAATCTGAAAACCTTTGGAGGCTGAGGCAGGAAGATTGCTCTAAGATTTGAGATTTTTTGAACACTAACATGACACAACCAGTAGAAAATTCCACACCATCATAAAAAAATTACTTAGAATATAAATAATAAAATTTATATTATTGCTGTAAAATTACTGTCATAATATGTGAATATAAAGGTATATATAAAACATAAATTTTGAGTTGAAATTGGGTCCCACCTCCAAGATACTTCATTATTTTTATGGAAATAATCGTAAATGCAAAAAACTCCAAAGTCTAAAATGGTTCTTGTCCCAAGCATTTCCAATGTGGGATACTCAACCTGTACTAGGGAAACTTGGGTTTTTTAGACACACTGAACTTCAGTCTTGAATTCAACTCTTCCTATTTGTGTGAGTGTAAGCAATTCTTCTCATTTGTCAGAGTTAGTTCCCTTATGTATGAAATGGAGACAGTGATACAGACTTTAAAATAATGTAAAGATTAAATTAAAAAAAACTGTACCATCTCTCCTTTATCCACTGCACCTAGCACTAGTTTGAACACAGATTGCTTAATTCATCCTGAATCAGTAACCTGAGACACTTAGATATAACTAGATGAAAAGCTCTTTTTCTTCAACTATTATATACAGTTTCAATGTTAACCTTAAAAGATATTGGTGGAAATTAAAAAAGTTTTGGTAAAGGGTCATTCTATCACATCTCAGTTTTGTCCTTTAGTAATCATATCCTCCACCTTACTTGTAAGTGTACACACGTAAGAAATCAAGACTGAGAATTTGCTTTGGCTGTTACCACATGGTGGGCCTCCTTGGACAACACCTCCCAGGGTTTGACTGCTTCATAGGTATATTTGCTTTGGCCTTCAAGTTTGTTTTTATATTCTAGTACTGCTAGCTTTCCAGATTATACAAGATTAAAGTGGCATACTTTATTTAATGCTTTATTTTCTTTAAAGAGTAGTTTTGGAATAAAAAAACAAATCCCCTCTCATAAGTCCCATGCCTCTTAGACCCTGATTTGTTCAGCTGAATACAGACCATTAGAGAATCATTTGATCCTCAAGTTCTGGACCTGCAGCCTTGGAAAAGTCAGGAGTTGGACTCTGTATATATTTTCCGGGCCCAACTCAAGGAACTTCCTGGATTAATCCTTACTGTTTTAAGAAATAAAAATGACTCTTTTAAGAACATCTTTTTCTTCTGGGTATGGTGGAAACAATGATCATGTTGGCCCTTTTCTGAGAATTTTGAATTTGAAAGCCACAGAAAAGCCAATAGTGAAAGGATAGGTTAATAAGAGATGAATTACAGGAGATAAAATAATACAGTATCACTACTTTTATCTTTGTTAATGGACACCTGGAACTTTAAAGCCACTATTTACCCAAATGTAACTTAGCATCGTATCTAGAAAAAAGATGTATAAACAATGATGCATGCTATCACTTAAAAAAGAACAGAAAATCATTCTTCAAAAATGGAAAGTTTTAAAAAAGGGAAGTGTTAATGGTTGTAGAGAGGGTGGAGGCTGTTGGGTCCTGCTGACTCAACAGAAGAAATGCTTGGCCTGAATTTTTGCTTCTATGTTCCTGCCAACCTCTGCATTAAGGTGCTGATGAGGAGTGAAAAGGATAAAAGGAATGTAGCAGGAGGAAGACATTTAAAAAACAAAGCCGGTGAGTTTATTCTGTGAAACCCACAAACTAAACAGACAGGCCTTGTGTAACAGAAAGATGACTTTTTCCCCTTGTGTTTGCATAATGCTTCATCTCTTAAATTCGAAGGGTTTTTTTTACCTGTGTTGGCTATGAAAGGCACTAATCAGATCTTCTGCTGCAGGGACCATCTGTCCATCTTGATCCATCACCATTTTACTGTGGGAGTCACCCTCCCACAGGCTGCTCCTACTAAGGGATGAGCCTGGGGGAGTGCTGATATAGGACCTTTCCAGTGAGAGGCAGGACACTCCCGGGACTCACTCTGGGTCTGGTTAAACCTTTCTTGGAACTTCATGGTGGTCTGAGACTCCTCCATCCCCTCCTCCTTCCATACATGTCAGACATCCCTACAATCTTGATCCTCTTCCCTTTCTTCCTTTACTTGCTCAGTAAATCTCTTGTGTATTTAATTTACTATCTTGGTATCTCTTTCTTGGCAGACATGAATTAATGCACCTCTCTACTACCTTATTATTTTGTTTTATGATCATAAGCACTTATCTATATACAAAAGAACTGAGGCAAAGAAAATTCTAATACACTGTCAAAGGGGACACTACAATTCAATGACCTATTTCTGCTGTCTCAGGGACTGAGGCTCCTGATTCTCCATAATCTTTCATGTAGCAGATATTTATTGAATGGCTACTATATCCTTAACTCTAGAGCCCCCATTGAAGAGTTTTAAGCAAGAGAACAACATGCTCAGTTGTGTTGTATGATCAGATCATTTGGCTGCAAAGTGGAGAACAAATATGTGTAGAACAAGGACAGGGTGGAGCAGATCAGTTGGAGCCTGGTGCAGATGCTCAGAGAAGAGATGATGGCAGCATGCATGTGCATAGGCCCAGCACAGATGGAAGATGTGGGGCAGCGTATAACAAAGGAAATGAGAACACTGGCGATTTGGCAGACACTCTTCACAAGATCTTGGACTATGCTCTGGGCACACAGGAAACAAAGGACACATTTTCAGCTGCTCATGACTATTTGGTTAACTTCTGTTTAAAGATGTGTAAGTTAAAAACAACAACAACAACAAAACTTTTATTTTACTATAATCATTACAGCCCAATGATATAATGGAAAACAGAGGGGAAAAATCCAACTCTGTCACCTGTAAAACAAGGTTATGGCCATAGGCCTGAACCACAGACTATGACATTCAGAAGCAGCCAATTAGAGTGGAACGTTCTCCCAAAACCAGGACGCTGAGAGCAGACCCAAATCTCAGACTTCTCCAAAAATAAGGGTCACAACAGGGGAAGGCTGAGCCAATGATCTTTTAACTAGGACACCCAGGACTAGGACAGTATGAGAGAAGCAGGGGTAGAGTTGCATGAGGTTTTCTATTACAAAAGGAAGCCAGGGAAGTAGGACTGAGACAGGCTGAGGACCCATGCTGCTTTCCACACCCAGAATCAGCAAGAGTGAAAAATGGAAAGGAATAATCAATTGTTAGCTCTTATGGGCAGAGCTTGTGATTCACTGAACTTTCCTATGAGCAGACTGTCTTCTAGAACAAGCCAAATCTGGCCTTTTGCCAATTTTTGCTCCATTTTAAGCTGAGAATAGTGTTTACATTTGTAAATGGTAAAAAAAAAAAATCAGTTTCATGACATAAGAAAATTATATGCTATGCAAATTTCAGTGTCTATGAATAAAGCATTTTAGAAGAGTCATGCTCACTTATTGACATAGTGTTTATGACTCTTTTCAGGTGATGCATTAGTGTGTTATGGCTGCCATAAATAATAGAGTCAGTGGCTTAAACAACAGAAATATATTTTCTCATGGTTCTGGAGACTGTCACTGGCTGGCAGATGGCTGCTTTCTTGCTGTGTCCTCATGTAGACTTTCCTCTGTGTGGGCATATACTTCTGGTATCTCTTCTTCTTCTTTTAGTGACACAAGTTCTTATAAGATCACTTAACCTTGATTATCTCTTTAAAGGCCTTATCTCCAAATATAGTCTCTGAGGGTTAGAGCTTCAATTTATGAATTTTGGGGGTATTATGGTCTGAATGGTTGTGTCTGCCAAAATGTACAGGTTGAGAATGACCAATGGGATCATAATAGGAGATGGGGGTTATGGGAGGTGATTAGATCATGATGGAAAAGTCTTCAAAAATGGGATTGGTACAAAAGAGATGCAAGAAAGCTGCCATGTTTATAGTATTTTGTAACAGCAACCTGCACAGATTGAGATAGGAGATACAGTTTGGTTCATAATAGGCTACAATGGCAGAGTCAGAATGGCTCTCAAAGCCTAAAATATTTACCATCTGGCTCTCTACAGTAGAAATTTACCAAGAATGTCCAAAAGCTAGAGAAGAATTGCCCCTGGGACAAAGGAAATAATCTATTTGGTGATAGAATGTTTATGACAAGACAATAAACTTCCTCAATTCATCCTCCACACTAGCCCTAGGCTCATTTATTCCTTTGTAAACAGGAAGTAGCATTCAAATATGAATAACAATCACAAAGGAAAACATAGAAGGACTTGTAAAAATTTTGAAAAAGTATCTAGGAGAAAATGAAGACCAAATCACTCCAAGACACTCAATATTCTCCAGTTTCAAAAAAATTGTAGACAAGATGATGTATCTTTAAAAGTTTTTAAGCTGAAGAAAGAAATATGCTTGTTTATAAAATGTTTTAAAACATTTAAAAGATAAAAAGTAGGCTGACAAGGCCTTGGATTGAAATAGGAGAGAAAGGGGCTGGAGATTTAGCTCAGTGATTAGAGTGCTCGTCTTGCAAGCACAAGAGCCTGAGTTCAATCCCTGGCACCACAAAAACAAAACAAAACAAAACAAAACAACAAACAAACAAAAAGAAATAGGAGAGAAATATAGTGTTACAGACATGAACATTACATTTGAAGCCACAAAACAAAAAGGTAAGTTAGAAAAGACAGTGAGCTAACAGACAAGCTTAAAGAATTTGATGAGGTGGCAAGAAACAAAGAAAGCTACAAAAAATGATTGTGGCAAGGATAGACATGGAAGAAAAATAAAAATCTAACTTATGAAATTGGCTTTCCTGGAGAAGAGAACAAAAACAAGGACACAAAGAGTATTAGATTAGTAGCAGTGAACTTCTATGAAAAAAAAGCAACTTTAAATTTGTTGCTTGATGGTCATATCGTGCTCCAGAAACCTGATAGAAGCAATGTCAAGTTTGAGTGAAATTATCAAGATTTCTCTCTAAATAATAAATCCAGATGAAAATGCTCAACGCCAGGAAAGTGAACTTTTATTTACAAAGATCTAAAAGAAATACAATATGATCTAAAAAGTGAATGCTTACTCAAATGTAAATGTGTGTACTCATTGTCTAAGAATAAACACAACAGATAGATTTAGCATTTCAAGAACTCAAGAAGCATCTAACACATCTGTTTTAGTCCATTTGGCTGCAATGGGACAAACTACCATATCATTTCTGGGTGCCTTATAGGCCACGTACATTTATATTTCACAGTGCTGGAGGCTGGGAAGACCAGGATAAAGGCACTGGCAGATTTGATGTCTGATGAGGGCCATCTTTTTAATGTGCCCTCGCCTTGCTGAAGCAGAAAGGGTCTCTCTGTAGCCTCTTTTATAAGGTTACTAATTCCATTCACGAGGGCTTGAACTTCACAAACTAATTGCCTCCCAAATTTCCATCTCCAAATACCGTCACATTTGGTGATTATATTTTAACACATAAATGGGATATGGAGAGCAAAAAAAGTCATTCTATTGCAGTATCTCCTTAAAAATACTACTTGATACCAGAGACTACTAAGAGAACTATAAAAATGAAAAAATAACTCAGATATAGAGAAATCAAGATACAAGGGCAGGTAGTAAGCATTGAGTTCATTTAAAATGGAATGAAAACATTTTTATAATCTTACATAGTTACAGTTTTATGATTCGCACAGATATCTAGGCTTTTACTCTGACAATGTCAAAGTAATCATAAAGACAAAACTCATGCAAGTATGGAGGAGGAGATGCTGGAACAGGTAAAAATGTGTTCATTTCCTTATCTTTTATAACAAGGAACTAACAGAAACTGCTGGAAGTTGGAATGCTTAGTGCTTTTCATATTTTCTAATAACTTAAAGGGACATTTATGACCTGATTCCTTATGCATACAATGCATACAGAAAATTTTGAGTTCAGCAGTTCCTTCAAGTTACTTTTCCTTATCATCAAATAATTCAAATGTAATAAATTATGATGATAACAAGGCTTTTGCTAACATTGAGAAGGCTCTTCTGGGAATTTGACTTAGCTAACACCTGTAGAGTGCACAGTGCACACCCACAACTCCCCCGATACACACACACACACACACACACAACTTGAAAGGTAGAGTTGAATGAATTATAAAAAGGCACACTTCAAAGGGCTGGGGATTTAGCTCAGTGATTAGGGTGTTTGCCTTGCAAGCACAAGGGCCTGAGTTCAATCCCCAGCACCACAAAAAAAAAAAAAAAAAAAAAAAAAACGCGCACTTCCTTCTAGCTAAGGACATAAGTGTGTGGATTTCAGACACTATTCTTAGGGCTGGGCGTCTCTGTGCAGGGGACAAATTGTATACCATGTTTTTATTATTATCATTATTATTATCTTTCTAAAATTTTACAGACTCATTGAAGTATGTGCCATAAGTTGTGCAGATTTAAGATATATGATTTGATAAATTTTGGCATATGAATATACTCATGAAACCATCACTACAACTAAGACAATAAACATAAGTATCTGTCCTCCCAAAGTTTTCTGCTACTTTTTACAATTTCTTCTCCCACTCCTTTTTACCTTCCTACTGTTGATCTTCAGACAACTAATGATCTGCTTTCTTTCACCATATATTGATCTTCATTCTTTGGAATTTCATACAAATAGAGTCGTGCAGTATTTGAAATATTTTTTTCTGGCTCGTTTCACTTAGTACAATGCATTTGCAACTCATCCATATTGTTGTATGTAATAATAGTTTGTTCTATTTTATTGGTGAGTGGTATTCCATTATATAGAGATACCACAATTTGTTTATTCATTTGTCTGTTGATAGCTACTTAAGAGTGTTTCCAGTTTGAGGCTGTTATAAATACTTCTGCTAAAAATATCCATGTATAATTATATATGGCTACTTTCCCCTTTTTTTATGGAAGTAAAATGATCGAATCATGTGATAGGTGAATGTCTAAATTACATTCCTGCTCGCAGAGTCTAAGAGCTCCAGTTAGTCTATACCCCTTCTCAACATATGGTATGGGAGGCCTCTTTTATATCTGCCATTCTAATAAGCATGGAATGAAATTTAATTTTTTGTGATTGGAATTTGCATGTCTCCAAAATCTAACAATGCTGAATCTCCTTTTCATATGCTATTTGTAATCGTTATGATAACTTTTAAAAAATTTTATTAGTACATATTTGTAGTACATAATGATTATATCCACTGTACATAATTGGTACATGCATATAAAACATTTCAATTCTTTTTTCCTCTTCCCTCCCACTCCCCTGTTATTTTTCCAGCATTGGAATCATTTATTTGTCTTATAAAACCATATAAAGTTATCATATATATAGATTAAAAACCAGACTAACAGGCCAAATAACATACAAAATATGTAAAACTCTTGTGTTAAGTCAAGGTACATTTTAGATACATGGTCCATGCTAGTGAGAGGTCTTTCAAGTCATTTTGCTTTCTCTGAAATGGTCGATTGTTTTCTTATTATTGAATTTTTAGAATTCTTTGTATATTCTGGATACCAGTCCTTTATTACCTAAGTGATTGTGAATATTTTCTTCCAGTTTGTGGCTCATTTTACAGCATCTTAGCAGTGTTTTTGGAAGACAGATGTTCATAATATCAAAAATACCCAATTTACTAACTCTATTCTTTTATGAATTGTTTTGGGCGTCATTATCTAAAATAATCTTTGGGGGGCCGGGGGTTAGCTCAGTGGTTAGAGTGCCCGCCTAGCAAGCACAAGGCCCTGAGTTTGATCCCCAACATCAAAAAAAAAAAAAGTACAATAAAATAATCTTCATTTAACTCAAGTTCATAAAATTTTTTATGTGCTTTTTTCTAGAAGATTTATAGTTTTATATTTCACAAATGTCTATGATCCTCTCTGAGGTAATTTTTGTATGTGGTGAAAGGTTTGGACTAAATTTCATTTTTCTTTTGCACATACACATCCAATTTAATATTCAATTATCTCAGCACCATTTGTTGAAGAGACTATCTTTTCTCTACTCAATTTATCTTGCTTTCTTTTTCATCAATGAATTATTTTTACGGCATTATTTTATCTTCTTAGTTGGTTTATAAGCTGTAACTCTGGTTTTTGTTGTTGTTTTAGTGCCTGTTTTAGGGTTTAGATTTTACATGTTTGATTCATCAGTCTACCATTAATACTGTATTTCATGTACAGTACATAAAATAACACTGTACTTTCATTCTTCCCTTCCCCTTGCTGGACTATCAATGTCATACTTTTTTTTTTTAATTTATTTTAATGGTACATTTTAGATGTACATAGTGATAACATTCATCATAGGGGATTTGTACCTGTACTTGATATATCTTGTTGCTTCTTTTTTCCCATTCCCCTCCTCTCCCTTCACCCCCTCCTCCCTCCTTATTTACAAAAGCTTCATTTATATTTTTTCCTTCCATTTCTTATATATGAAAGTGTTCAAATGGGAAAGAGAAATAGGAAATGTCATACATTTTCCTGTGCTAAAAGTTCTTTGAGCTTCTTGGCAGATTTCTATTTGAGTAAACTTGGTGTTTTCAATAAAGGGGGGAAAATTTACCCACTGTTTCTTCACATACTTTTTTTCTGTTTTCCTCACCTTCTTGTCTTTTAGAAAAGATAATAAATTCCAAATAGATTTATAAGGTGCTTGGATTTATCCCATAGCTGACGCTTCTTTTCCTTCTCCTCCTTCATCTTTGTTTCAACTTTTCCCTCTATGTGTTCCATTTTGGATAGATTTTAAGTCTGCAGTTTTGCTCACTGACCTTTTCTTCAAGATCTCACTTGCTGTTAATTTCATGCAGCACATTTTAAAACTCTCAGACACTGATTTCCAGAAGTTTATTTTGGATAATTTTTGCATCATCTATGTTTGTACTTAGTATGCTTAATCTCTTCTCTAGGTTTTTGAACATGTAAAATGTAATTAGAGTATTTTAATATCTTTGTTTACTAGTTTATCATTTGTATCATTTGTAGATTTATATTTATTGGTGTTTATTCTCATTATTGGTTCCATTTGCCTGTTTCTTTACATTCCTGGAAATTTTTAAATAGATATCAGACCTTTGGAATTTTTCCTGGTGGAGTGCTGGATATTTTTGTATTCCAATAATAGTCTTCAGTTTTGTTCTGAGATTCAGTCAGTTTAGTTGAAATGACAATCTTTCCATAGGTTGAATGTAAAGTCATCATTTAAGAGTGGAGCACCCTTTTTTCTATGTTTAATTTATCCTTACTATATCTTTGAACAATTTGCCAGTGTCTTGTGACTCTGAGGTGAACATAAACTTTTCCCAGTTATGGTAAAATCTAGGATTTTACTTCTAGGATTTTCTGGTGGTTCTTTCCATCGTCTTGGGTAGTTTCCTCACCTATATGTGCTGATCAGAACTCAG
Source organism: Hystrix cristata (assembly GCA_004026905.1). NCBI lineage: Eukaryota > Metazoa > Chordata > Mammalia > Rodentia > Hystricidae > Hystrix > Hystrix cristata. The sequence goes on from PVJO010001709.1 coordinate 30,256, forward strand.
CTGAGGATTGCGGGAGGAAGGGACACTTTGCAGCTCTCTACAGCTCTAGTTTGTGAAGCTCTCCATCAGTGTTCTGCTCTCCACTCCACCTGCTTTGTCCTCTCTGTTCTCCCAACGCTGTTTCTTCAACTCAGGAAAACCAACAAGCTTGGGGAATCATTCCCTGCACTAAAGCCTAGGTATTTTCCTCAGGCAGTAAACTGGGGCAGTCACAGGATTTACTTAATTTGTTTTCCTTTTCCCAGGGTTCACTGTCCTGTGTTTCCTGATGTCTAATGTCTGAAACAATTGTCATATATTTAACTTTTTAAAAGGTTGTTTCAGGAGGTGTGATATATCCAATTCCTGTTATTCTACCTTAGCTGTAAGTGGAAGTGCTAAATATATTTTTATAAGCATATGTCTGTACATCTATCTGTCAAGAGATTTAGGGGTTAAAGAGCAACAATCTTAACAAAGGTGGTTCCCACATCCTGAGAATGGGGTGGTGATGTTTCCTTTCTTTTATGTGCTTTTCTGTATTTTCTAATTTTCAATATCAATAACGTATCACTTTCGTTTTTAAAAATAACTTGTGCCTAATATCTCCAATGTAGTATTTCCTATCACAAATTAAAAGAGAAAAGTCATTAGTTATATTAATTTTTTTCTAAATTTTGAAAGCATTATTTAGAATCAGCTGTTTAAAAATGATGACCCAAAAATGACAGTATCGTCCTTGCACTAAATTGAAATTTACAGTTCTACAGTTTTAAATTATGCTATCATAACTGAAATCCTACTAATTTTAAGCCTACCTAAAGATATAAATATGTGTGATATATGTCAATGGACTCAGCAATCAAAAAATATAAATTATTGATGCAAAACAACATATATTAATTTCTTAGTGAAAGAAATCATATAATAAAAAGAACACAGTATTTATTTCCATATTTATAAAATTCTAGAAAATGCAAAGTAATGTGCTTTGACGAAGAGCAGGTTGGTGGTTGCTTGGGAATGACAATAGCAAGGAAAGAGAGATCAGGAGGGGGCATGAAGAAATGTTTGGTATGATAGGCATGGTCATTATCTTGTTTATGGTGCTGGTATCGTGGGTGCATGCGTATGTTAAAACATCAAACTGTATGGTTTAATTATGCATAGTTTATTATATGTTAATTATGCCTCAGTGAAGCTGAATAAACAGTCATGTTAAAACAAAAAATAAAACCTGTAACATATTGACAGGAGATGGAAAATTATATTGAGCACTTGCTTGGTGATAAACGGTGTTAAATACTGGTAATTTGATTTTGTCACCTAATCTTCCTATCAACTGCAAGTGACAGGCATTATCAGCCCCACATTTTACAAATGAGGAAACCCAGGTTCAATGAGATTAAGGATTTCACCATGGGAACTCTGAAATTTTAGCTATGTCTTGTTTCAGATCTTTACCTTTTCCATAATAGGAAGAGGACTCTTGGGGCATTTTTACCTACTAGGAATCCTATTATTCATATTTATTATTTTATGGTTTTTAAATGTTAGGTTATAGTTTAGGTTTTTATTTTGCAGTGATTTCTACAGAGTATTCCAGGTACAGGCGAAATATTTGAATTTGCAGTACTAATACTTCTTTGTTTCTATTTGTCATGATATACATGTAAAATGTAAAACTTGGCATCAGTATACTTTGTAGAATGTCAAGTAGAACCAGAAAATAATCTATCCTACAGTAATGTTCAGAATAGTTTGAAAATTGACTTGCCATAAAATGGAACAATGAGTTTCTCTTTCTGTTTTCTGTATTATAAACATACAACCACAATAAAGAAGAAACAAACTTGCATGTTACTTTTCTCTGTATCAATACTTTGCAGTCTCCCATAGAACTCACTATGATAACTTAGTTAAAAATGTAGGATGTGTTAACTCAGGTCTAGGGGCATAAAACTAGCAAAAGTGTACAGGAATATTGTACATTGTTAAATCATCATGAAAACTACTATTTCATACTTTTGGTATGCCAAAATACAGGCACAGTAATAAAAATTAGAAGGCCAATAGTTCAAAATAAGCCAAGAGGGTCTGAGAGAATACTGGTGGAATAAAATGAGACATATTGACAATTATTGAAGCAAGAGGATGGATGCACGAAGTTTTATTATATTACTACCTATAGTTTTGTTTGTATTTGAATGTTCCAGTAGTATTTTAAGAAAAGATTTATGGTTAAAGCAATTTGTACTACAAAGGACAAAATATTCTTATGTATACAAGTTGATTATTATTACACACACATTCCTCCAAAACCTTATTTGATCAAAGATAATACAAAGGCCTATGGAGACTGTTTTCATGTTGCAGTGCCCTTTAAAGGTATTACTGAAAAATAGTTGGCCCTCCATATCCATGAGTTCTGCATGTGTGGATTCAAACAACTACAGATGGAAAATATTGGGGAAAAAATTGCATCTGTATAGAACATGAACAGAACATTTTCCTCATTATTCTATAAACAATGAAATATAGCAACAATTACATAGCATCTGCATTGTACCAGGTATTATAAGTAGTAGAGATTATTTAAATCAGGAGTCCCTAAACCTTGGGCCACAGATTAGTATCAGTCTGTGCCTTATTAGGAACCCGGCCACACAGCAAGAGGTGAGCATTCGGTAAACAAGCAAAATTTCATCTGCATTTATAGCCAATCTCTATCACTTTCATTACTGCCTGAGCGCTGCCTCCTTTAGATCAGCTATGGTATTAAATGCTCATAGGAGTGTGAACCCTAACTGTGAACTTCACATGCCAGGGATCTAGGTGTTCCTTATGAGTGTCTAATGCCTAATGATCTGAGGTGGAACTGAGGCAGTGACTGGGGAGTGGCTGCAAATACAGATTAACATTAGCCAAGAGAGCACAACAGAGATTGTGTGCAGACTCAAAAACTCTTCTGGTGAATAGAAAGTGACAATTAAGCTGCATCTTGTGGCAGGCTTTATAGTGGTCAGTGGGGTGATGTACTTCAACTGTACAGATGTGTCTGGTTCCAGGATTTAAGTCATAATCTGACACTTATTTTAGTTCGTGTATGGCCCATCCATTACTTTGTTTATCACTTCCATCTGTGACTCTTCGCTCACTGTACACTTGTCTTAGTCACAGGTTTTATAATCCCAAAAGTTAACCCTAGCCAAAATGAGTAAAACACAAACGTCACTGGATAGCTTTTTTGAAAAAGGCGAAAGGTACAATAACAAGATGACAGAAGACTCTAAGTTAACAAAAAGAAACTGCATTTGAAAGAAAATACCAAGAGTCCAGCTTGAATTGCAGGTGCATTGCAACAGGTGATTCTTATTCTCCAAGTCTGCTATGTGCTGACCACCTAGTCAGTGAAGCCATGAAACCTTCAAAACTGTTTCTTCAACTGAAGACCAAGCCTTCTGCATTAAAAGACAAGCATTAAGGTGCTTGCCTAGCAAGCATAAGGCCCTGAGTTCTATCCCTAGCACCAAAACAAAACAAAAAAAAGACAAGCCTTTGGAGTTTTTCAAAAGAAAAACAACATGAATATGAAGAACAGAAATAATATTACTGCTTTGACAGTATCATTCTTAGCATCTTACTGCTTGCTAAGGCTAAGAAGTCCTTGAGTTTTCATGGAGACTTGATTCTGCCTGCTGCTGAGGACATTTGTTGTAAACATTTAGGAAAGTCTGCAGTTCAAAAGATGGTATGTGTTCCTTTTTTGGCTAGCACCATAACTAGACCAATTGATGAAATAGCAGAAGGTATTGAGGTACAATTGTTAGAGAGGATTAATTAGTCACTGAGGTACGTAATTCAGGTTGACAAATCCACTGATGTGGGCAAGGCAACAATGCTTGTTTTTGTGCAATATATTATTGAGGGGGATGTGCATAAGGATATGTCTTGTGCACTTTTGTTGCCAACCAACACCACAGCTGCAGAACTATTCAAGTCTTTGAATGATTACATATCAGGAAAACTGAATTGGCCATTTTGTGTCAGTATATGCATAGATGGAGTGACTGCATAGATTAAACAACTTTCTGGTTACACTATTTGGGTCAAAGTGGTCACTTCAAAGTCTATACATAGATTTCCATAGAGGAATGCTGGTTAGCTAGCAAAATGTCATCTAATTTAACATTTTGAATAACGTAATTAAAATTATCAGCCACACTACAGTACATGCCTTAACTCATGTCTGTTTGTATAGCTCTGTGGGGTGATGAACACAGAGCACATACATCTTCTCTTATGCATGAAGTGAGATGGTTTTCTAAAGGTAAATCACTGGCCAGTTTTTGAGTTACAATAGCTTGGAAAGGACTTGAAGTAAGTGGAGGGTACACAGAAACCACAAGGGAACTGACAGAGGAGATGAAAATAGGATTAAGTCATATAAAAGAAATAGAAATAGATCACACAGTGGAGGAGAGACCATGCAGCACCACCAACAGCGGCTAGCTAGCCACCAACTGGGAGGCAAAGCAAAACTAACAACTTTTCTGCTTGCACAGAATCAGAGAACTGCACTGGGACCAGGTGAGCCTTCTTAAATTGGAACCAGAAGGGAGAATTTGAGACACTGCTTCGGAGTGGCCTTCCACGGTCGACTAGTCAACAGTGGTGAGTGACCTCAGTAGAAGTGCCCAAGGCCACAGTCGCGGAGCAGAAACTGAAGGGGATGCCATTGCAGGAAAGGGCTGGGTGTCTGAACCTGGGTCACAGAACAGCCTTTTGGTTGCCTCACACTGCTAAGTTCCCAAAGTGGATGAGGCAAAGACAGTCCTGGGAGACTGCAAGCAGTTGGAGACCAGACTGGGGTGAGTTCAGCTAAGAGGAGGAGTCAGTGAACACAGACCAGGTCCCTGTGGTCAGAAGTCAGGGTCAGCCTGAGTTACACATGATTGGAAGCTCATATTGGTGCTGTGTTCCCACTGTAAGCAGATCTCTGCATCCAGAAACATTACAGGGGTGCACTGCCACCTTAAATTTCCATCAGTATGGAGATTTCTCAAAGAACTGAAATGAGAAATTCCATACAACCCAGTTATCCCCCTACTAAGTATCTTTCCCAAAGAGCTTAAGACATCATACTACAGCAATACAAGCATACCAATGTTTATAGCAGCACAATTTGTAATGGCTAAATCATTGAAACAGCCTATATACCTATCAACAAATGACTGGATAAAGAAAATGTTGTATCTATATATAATGAACACTATTCTGATATAAAAAAAGATAGATTTGAGACATTTGTAGGAACATGGATGCACCTGGAAAATATAATGTTGAGTGAAACAAACCAGACACACAAATTTAAATACAGTATGGTATCTCTCATTTGAGTGAGGCAAAGTACAAACAAAGAGAATAAAAGGGGATGGAGAGGTACTAGGATCTTTTGCAATTGGGAAGTGGTCCAAGGGAAAAAGTGGGAGGGTTAAGGAGGAGGGGAAGGGGAAATAAGTAGACTAACAATATGCCATGCACAGGAACCTAATAACCTCAAAAATGTAAACATTATATGCCGCCAACAAAAGAATTAACAGGGACTATGTTAAAGTCAGCAGATGAAGTGGCTGCATTCACCATCTAACTGGAATTATGGAGGCAACAACTGAATATTAGGATTTTTCACAGGTTTCAAACACTAGCAGAGACTTTGAAAGAGACTAAGCTAAGGGTATCTTTCCCTCAGCTAGTACATGATCACCTGTTTCACCTTTGAAAAGAGTTCTAGCATTACTTCAAAACCACAAAAGACACCTGAACTGGGAAAGAATGGATCCATAACCCATGTGTGAATAAGCCAAGACAATCAACCTTGTCTGTGCTAGAAAGGGATCAAATATTTACAATTATGAATGACAGGGGCCTAAAAGGTATGTTTAAGGCAACTTCGAATCTCCATTTGTTCTGAATTAAAGTCAAGGTGGGATAGCCCGAGACTGCCACAAAAGCACCAAAGTATCCTTCCATTTCCAAAAATGTGAAGCAGGGTTTTCTGCAGTGACAATAAACAGGAGGTTACAGAGTAGATTGGACATAAGCAACACACTTGGGGTGTCATTGTCTCCCATCACCCCCAGACGGGACCATCTAGTTACAAAAAAAAACAAATTCAGACTCCTACTGATTCTGCATTTTAATGAATTCTATAATTATTTCATTATATATTACAATATAATAATAATAGAGCTAAAGTGCACAATAAATGTAATGTGCTCGAATCATCCCAACCCCTGCCCTCAGATCTGTGGAAAAAATTGTTTTCCACAAAACTGGTCCCTGTCCCAAAAAGGTTTTGGTACCACCAATTTAACGTATGCTGGAGAATATGCATAGGTTGTACACAAATATTACACATTTGATTCAAGGGACTTGAGAACCTGGGAATTTTAGTATCTATAAGTACTGGAACCAATGCTCACATGTGAATGTTTACTCACCAGTCTTTGGCAGTGATCTTATGCTACTTTCGCAAAACAATAATACTTCCCTATTTACTCAAAAACATGTTGAATGCCTACTATGTACTAAATACTATATGAGGAGCTATGTACCAGCTTGTGAGAAAATCCTGGTCTGGCAGGGATGTCAGACCACAGACAATCATTAAAACAGTGAATTGTCCCAATCTTTGCAAAAGCACAGCCTGGAGCCCCAAATTAGAGAACTGTTGTTGATTTCTCTTTTGCTCAGTCCATACAGCCAATGTATTATCCAGTTCTTTTAATTCTAGGTCCCTAAAATCCCCACTTTACCTCTATTGTATTTGTGTCTATTACCTTCATTGCTATTTCCTTTACTTCTACCATCCACCATGCTCTGTTGCTTGCACTGAAGCAGTGTCCTCATTGGTTTTCTTCCATTTCTTTATTCCTATCATGCTTTCTCAAAGAGAAAGCTTCAAAATATCTTCAAACAATATGCACCAGGTTATGATCCTCCTTACTCTCTACATGTCTCTGATAGAATCCCATTGCATTCAGAATGGGACTTACAGACCCAGACTCTCTGATCTAAATACATACCATTCTCCTATTCACTCTTCTACAGAGTAGCCTACCTGAAGAAATGTCACTTGCTACACTAAGAAGCATTTCCTGTTGGCTAGAAAAAAAACCCTGTCAAATACTCTGTATATTATGAATTATATTTCCTAATAAAATACAGCACCTGGCACTGGTGCCTCTATTATCAGACTACCACCTTTCAGCATAATGTGGTAAACATTAAGAAAAAAATGAAAATAAAATCTAACTATAAAAATACCCTATGCTTCTAGCAAGTAATTACAAAATATGTTAAGATTTACATCTTCAACATTATGTTCATGAAGTAGATGTGCTTACTGTTTATTTATATTTTACTCTATCTCACACAGCTTGCATTTGAATACTAACATCAAATAAAAGTTTAAAGACTAGAAAGAAGTTAAATGAAAATCTCAAAGTGAAACAGTAAACATAAACAAAAAAACAATCCAACAAACTAACCCAGAGAGGTAGCATACTTTTGTGTCATTGGTTGATATTTCTAAACTGCTTTCAAAGCAGAAAATGCAACACAAAACATAAAGTAGTCCATGAGTCAGAAGATGGCTTCTGTGAACTCAAAACCCTAAATACAAGTTTTAGAAGGCCAAAAGGGAAACATACAGTTGGAGGTTTTTCCTGATCTTTGGTCTCCCTAATAGCAAACATAAGAATAGTATTTTACCAAGGATGTAACTACCGTGTGGGTGGGTAGCAGATAATTTTATTTTCCAAGGGGACACTAAATGGAAGGGACGTCTCCTGCTGAAAGCTTGTCATTCTATAAGTGATTGGAAGGAGCACTATCTGCAGTTGATGATGAAGTTCAGAGTTGTAAGTACAGCAGGAGAACTCTCTCCTTGGGGCAAAATGAGAGCACATGTTATACCCAAGGTTGGGTGTCTTTGGGCTGTATATGTAACATAAGGGCACAAGAATGGCAACCATTTGGAAGTAGATAGGTAGGATGGGAGAACTTACTATGCATCAGGAACTTACATCAACACTTTACTTGTACATTCACAGTCAGCCCACCACATTGGTGGGCTCTGTATCCATGGATACAACCAGTCATAGATATAAAATATTTTTTTCAAATTGCACCTATACTGATCATATACAGGTGTTTTTCCCAAAAGAGTAAATACATGTATTTGCTTGGTATTAGATATTTTAAGTAATCTATAGATAGTTTGAAGTATGGGGGAGGATGTGCATGGGTTATATGCAAATATTACACCATTTTATACAAGGGACTTCAGTATCCTTAGCTTTTGGTATCCAGGATAGGTCTTGGAACCAATTCCCCATAAATATCCAAGAATGACTGTATTTTAATCTTCACAATTCCACGAGACAAATATTACTATGATTTTCACTTTTTAATGGTACATCTATTTGATATTAGATCTAATTTAGATAAAAGAGCATGACAAGATTCTAGAAAATGATGGCAGAATCTTCAGAGGAAAAGAGCTTGAATACCTAAATATTGTATAAAAGTGAACGACATGCTAATCAAGTATATAAACTGTAAACTGTTGTCACTGAGTCACTATTTATTTGGAGCACATTTTTGTTACCACAGTTTAGCCTACCCTACTATGCTTACTCCCTACAATCAGTATTTACTAGGCATTTTCTATGAATTACTTCATTTAACTCTCTGAATAATACTATAACAAATATATTATTATTGTTCCTATTTTACATAAACAAAACTGGAGAGTATATGTTTCCAGAAATGTATACAGAGCCGCAAGTAAGTTTCAGAACCAGTGTTCAACACAGGATTTTCTGATTCTGTCTTAGTTTTGTTGTTGTTGTTGCTGGGACAAAATATCTGACTCCCACAAGTTAAAGGAGAGAAGATTTATTTCAGCACTTTGTAGAAGCTTCAGTCCATAGTTGGCTGGCTTCATGGCAGGGTGTCATGGCAGAGGGGCACTGCAGATGAGAAACAGTCCATATGGGGCAGGCAGGAGGCATTGAGCCTTCCTTCTTTCCCTTTTATTCTACCCAGGCTATAGGCCTATTGGTTGGTGCCACCCATACCCAGGGTGGGTCTTCCCTCTTCAGTAAATCCATTCACACCCATAATTATCCTAAATCTATCAGCAGACTAATCCAGTATTACACACTGATGATCCACTATTACACACCCATGATACAGTCACCTCCTGAAAGCCCCACCTATGAGCACATGAGGCTTTGGGGGAACATTTAGATATAAGCCATAACAATTTCCAAACCAAGTTCTTATTCTGACATCTCACCCTTATAATGTATGAACTTCAGTAATTTTATGAATTAAAATTCAGGTGCTATGATTTCTCCATTTTTAGACTCTTTTGAGAAATATTTTCCACATTCTGCCTCACTGAATCAGAAAAGTCTAATTTCCATGAAATCCTCTTAACTGTAGAGTATTTCAGAAAGAAGGTGAAATATTTTAAATTTCATTAACAAATACTGAAGGAACAGTGTTTACCAGTTACTACCACAAACACTGGATGACTGTGAAAGAGATACTGGCAAAAAGATAAAATTATAACAGAGAGCATAAGAATATTTAATAAATGTATTCTGTGAGGTAGGAAGAGTAACCTTTATTTCCAATTTTATATAAGAAGAACTTTGGGACATTGGTTTAAGATTGGTCCAATGGCATACAATAGGCTAATGACAGAATCAGACATAGGACCTAGGTCCCCTGATCACAGACATTCCAAAGAATCTGTTCTATGTGGGCAAGGATGAGAAGGGAGGATATTCAGGAGGCCCCAGCTGCACTCTTTTGAAAGTTATTGGTGAGATGATTTTAAAACATGAATAAGATGTTCAGCCAAACATTTCTGTATTTTTATAAGAAAATAAAAAGAGTGTGGAATTGCCCTTACCATGTAGTCACACAGAGTACTAGAGAGTAGCATACAGAGATGTACTGTAAAGATACCTTTGAATGATATCACATAGAAATCAGGCAGACAGAGGAGCAGCACTCGATTCAGGCAAATACATTGGCAATGGCTAATTCATGTTTTATTCTTAGCTTCTAAGCACATAGATCAGTTTAAATAAATGCCCCAATTTTTTTTTTCCTACATTCTCAATGAAAGTACTACATTCAGAATGGGAAGGAATGCCTAATTCTCCCTCAGAGGGCTCTTTGCATTCTAAAATATAACACATGCCCAGCTATGTTTCAGAAGAAATTGATTATCAGAGTGGTGCATTCACAATTCAGTCACATTAACTTCTTGCTTTTTTGGCTCCCTGGGGAAAAAAGTCATGTGGCCAACTAATTTTATGCCTACCCGCAATGCAGAGAACATATTTTCATTTTTAAAGCAAACAAAATGACCTTCCTGAGAAACGTTCAAGGACTCTTTCAAAATGGACACAAATCTTTGCAGCATTAAAAAGCCAAGTTACAACCTATTCTAAATTTACTCTTTTCCAGATAGGTGAAAGAGGAAATGAAGAGAAATATATAAAAAGAACATCCCTTCATTATGAATGTTTCCTATAAATCCAATTATTCAGGGAGACATACACTATCTATGTATATGTATTCATTTCTAAAATAAAAATCTGGCAAGTAAAATTACATAGTGTACTTTCTTGTCTTTCACCAAATTATAAAATAGATGGTGCCTTTCTTTTCTATGTGTAATCTTCAAGTGTGTCAACTTAGTCGTTTTTTAAAATTTGCTTTTCATAATGCCTTTTTTATTTAAAACTTTGCCATCAATTTATAATTATTTTTCTGAAATACAATTATAAATAAGAAAAAACATATATAAAAATTTCTTGGTCTTAATACTACTGACATTTGGGGTTGGAAAACTCTTCTAACACTAAATTTTGTAACTAAGGAGAGAGGAGGGGGTGAAAGCAGGGGAAGGGAATGGGAAAAAAGAAGCAACAAGATACATCATGTACAGGTTCAAATCCCCTATGATGAATGTTATCACTATGTACATCTAAAATGTACCATTAAAATAAAATTAAAAAAATTACTATGTCTGATTTGCATAGCTAAAAAAAAAACGCTAGAAATAAGGGTAAATGGGCTGTTTTGTATATTGTATGACATTTAGCAACATCACTGATGTCTACTAACTAGATGGCAGCAGAAACCCCCTTATTAGACTTTGCCATAAAACAATTCAAAACATCTCTAGACATCACCAATTGTCCCCAAGTGGGGATGGAGATAAGGGAATAAATTCACCAGACTGAGAAATACTGAAAAACTGATGGTGCAGATTTATTGCACAACACTGAACACTAAAATACAATAATATGTCATGCAGCAAAAATGCACCCACAAACACCTTCAGCTCCCCAGCTTTTGTAAATCCATTCAGAATGATTTAGAATCATATTTGTGCAAAGATAGCAGCTGGAGCCCTTTAAGAGAGAAGAAGATTTAACACTGAAGAGAACAGGTGTAGACAAATTATTACTCATCCCGTGGTTTCACCATAGGCCTACAGTCCAATTTAGTCCCAGTTATACCCAAGAGGAATGTGCAATTGTCTAGATTTTTAAATATCTGAGATTCCTTCCTGGTTCAGAGGTATCTGAAGAGACCATTCTACTCCAAATTCAGGCAGAATGAGCCTGCCACAGCTTCAGGGACTCTGCCCTTGAGTGCTTCCTTCATAAACATACATGGAAATGAAACTACAGGTTAGGAAAATATTAGGCTTGAAATAGTTAAGATTTAGAAGTGTCCTCAGACTTGCCAGTTGGCTTGTTGATGCATCATTTCAAGGGAGTGCAAGCCATGTGCCATGCCTGGTGCTAGACACTAGGGACACAAAAATGAGTAGGATAGCATGGATCTGGTATCTGGAAAAGGAGCACTATCATCTACTAAGGCCCTGCAATTGAGGCTTGTGTAATGCTCACGGGATCCAGAGTAATCATGCACAGTCTTTAAACTAGGAACTGAATGGTGGCACATGCCTGTAATCCTAGCACTCTGAGCAGGAGGACTGCAAGTTGGGGCCAAGCCTGGCCAATTTTCATGTCTTTAAAGAAGACAAACTTTCTTAAACAAAGCGTATAAGGCACCACCATAAAACAAAAACTCAATAAGCTGATAAACTACACCATATTAAAATTTAAAATCTCCTCTTGAAAAATCATCAAGAGTGAAAATTCAGTCCACAGAATGAAGAGCATTCACATATATTTCATATATATAATATATATACATACACACACATGCATTCATGTATCTAATATATCAAAAAGAACTACAGACTATCTAATTTATCTCTCTATATCTTACATATCAAAAGAAAAATGCAGACCCAATTAAAAAATAGAGAAATCCTTACAGAGACACAAAAGAGCCAATAAACATGAAATCATATTCAATATTGTTGGTCAATAGGGAAGTAGAATTTTTTGGGAGGGGTAGAAATTAAAACTTCATTATGATACCATTACACACAACAGAATGACTAAATTTAAAAACACTGACTATAGCAAGCAAATTCTTGTGAAGTACAAGTTCAAACTGGTATAATCAACAGAAGGAGAAATTATTTGGCAATATTGTAGACCTCTAATAACTCCATTTCTAGATAGACCCATTCCCAGATAGTCTCTCTCTCTCATATATATATGGAATGCCTCCAATCGGAAACTATACATTATCTATCTATGGTAGAATGGCTAAATAAATAAATCATGGTGTATTTACACAATGGAATACTAAAAAGAATGAGAACGAATATGATACAAAAATGCATCATTTATGATTATTTAAAGGGCAAAATCATGAACAACTTATCTATGTTGTTAGTTGTCTGAGAATGTTAACGACTAGAAGGAAACATGAAGGGGAAATTCTAGGGACTGCTGATGCCTTTCTTCTTGATCTAGATGATGATTGTGTGAATATTCTGTATCAAGGTGTGCCAAAGTGTAAGTTTTAATGTGGATTTTTATAAAATATCTAAACACTTTTATTGAAATGCATAAATGTACTTTAAAATTTTTTTAAAAATCATACCAGGTCAATTCCTCCTCAAGAGTAATCAATCTAGACACATAACATAAACTCCTGTCTTCTCGCTGTACCTCCCCCCTACCACATGCCCAAACCTGTTCTCTGCTGCCAGCAAATTCTCCATCATACTGCTCATGCTTTCATTTAAGTTTTGATTATTTCCCATTGACCAGCATAAGCCCAGAACATCTGGAACTTCAACAAATACATGTTGAATAGCTGAATGAATAAATGAATGAATGACTATAAAGGTCTTGTTTGTGGTTTCCCTTCTAATTAACACATCACAGTGCAGCCAAAATAGCCTCTGGACAACACAGATCAGATGATAATGCATTCTTGCTGACGATTCTCCAGCACAAATCCAAGCATCTTGGCAAGGCCAGACCCTTCCTCGATGATGTGGCTCCTGACTGCATCTCTAGGTCCACCTGTCATAATCCTGTGTACGTGGTACTCTAGCAAGGCTCAAGTGACAGTGGCTTTCAGGTTCCTCATACTTGAGTATTTGCCCACCCTGTTTCTTCTGAGAGCACCCTTTGTCATCTTACTAACTTTTATTCATTCTTCACATCATTCTTTGACATTATCTGATTTGAGATGATTTCTTTGACTATTTCAGGTTAAGGGTTCTGTGCATGTGCATCAATGCATGGATAAGTCAGTCATAGAAAAGGCTGCACTGCTCTGACTTTGTTTACTTGTTAGTCCATTTCACTGATAGATCCCTGAGGTGGTACCATGTCTCATCTCTGAATATTTACACTTAGCATAGTCCCTGATATGCATAATATATATATAAAGGGAATAATACTGGAGGAATAAATGGTATTCCAAACACCATCATACCAGTGTGTAATAGTTTCTTTACTCTTTTTTTCAGACTGTGAAAAAGAATTAGAAAAATCATAGGGAAATAATCTGATCCTAGATAAGTGACAGTCTCATGAAATAGACTATTGTTTTATTTTATCAACCACCTATGTACCTATGAAAATACTTAAGATCTACTATGTCATGGGCATATTAACATTATTACTTAATCTTCATAATGACCCAATGAAGGAAGTATATTAATATCTGCAAATATCATATATAAGGAAACTGAGTTTCTAGTAAGTCTAGGAATTGTCTCTGGTGACTCAGCAAAGTTTGGACTTCAACTTCTGTGACTAAAAAGTCTTATGCTCTTTCCTGATTCCTACCCAGGCTGTTTTGTAGGTGTTAGTCTGTAGAAATTACTGATGAGGTGATTTTCCTTAGGTCCCTCCTCTTATATCTTCTATAGGAATTTCTTTAAAAACTTATATTTTTTAAAGTTGACACAGTTTTTGAACATACATTTAAATAGAAAAGAACACACATTAAATATAAAATATTACATTTCGTAATAAAACCGACATAACTGCGTTTCAATGTGTCCGATGGAAATGAAATTCCATAATGATTTAATTTCTACTATCACTACTTTAAAAAAGTGAAGTAGAAATAAAATGATGAATGGGGAAAAATTATTTACAATATATCACACTTAAAGGCTTAATAACCTAATATAAAAAGACCTTGTGAAAGTAGAGAAAAAAATCAACAACTCTATAGAGAAATGAATACAGGGGTTCACAGAAAAGTGAATCAAAACACAAATGCTTCTAACTATATGAAAAATATAATCAATGTTCCTTATAATAAGATAAAAACACATTAAAACTTCTCAAACCTATTAGCTTAGTAAATTCTAAACACTTCGATAGTATTCTTTTTAAGCAATAGAAAAGAGACCCTGTATACAGTGCTGGCAGGAATGCAAACAGAGTATACCATGACAAAGAAGAATTTGGCAACACCCGGCAAAGCTATGTATGTATTTATCCCTGGATCTAGAAATGTTTTGACTTTCTTAAAGACACATACCTGTAATTACAAAAATAAAAGAGATAGATGTAAATTACAATGCAGCACTATTTATAAAAGTGAAAGACTGAAAACATTCAAATGTTTGAACTGTAAGGGACAGGTTGGATAAATTACGGTATAGCCATGCAATGGAGTGCTAAAATGTTGAAAAAAGAAAAAAGAATGCCCATTCATCACTGCAGAGTTAACTCCAGGGTCTGTAATGAAGCAAGCAAGATGGGAAGAATGAAGATATAATGTATTACAGTTTAGGAAAGGGGGAACATTCATAATGTGTATCATATACAAGTATAAATAACACATACATGCATATATATATATATATATTCATACATATAAAATTTAAACCAATAATGGAAAGACAGTCTGTGATTTGTTCTAAATGGCTATGCACTAGAGGAGGAAGGAAAAGAAGTAAAAAGAACATAGATAGAAGCCAGGGCTCCATTATACTACATATTTGAATACAGAATCATTACAAGAACAATATTAAATGTTTAAAAAAAGAAATCTGTAAAAATAAAAAATGAACTAAAAGAAGCAAAATTTGTATCCAGTTATATAATCATGTAAGGAAGAGCTAGTGAAGTGACTAGCAAACATGAATACTGTATTAACGTCTTCAGTACTTAGGCATAGTTGTGTGAATGTTATCGTTCTGAAATCCTTGTGCATACAAGGTCTGATCAAAATATGCATAAATGTTAAAAAGTTAATATAGTAAAAGACATATTACCATCAGTCCCCTTCAAAATATTATCCCCTTGCTTTGAAAACTCTTACCCCACAGTTCTTCTCACTTTCTAAAACAGTTCTGGAAGTTCTCTTTCATGAATGTGTTTATGAGGTGTGATAAAAATATAGTGAATGCTGTTGCTGAGTGCCAACCAGTGAAAAGGCAGGCTCATAAAAACGTTACAGAGTGTCTTCCTTACTCACTGGGTCTGTGTCATGCAACTTCTGGCTTTTCCGCAAGAAGGTTAAAAGGTTTTGAATTTAATGTGCTTTTATCTTACTGTAAAGAAGATGGATTATATTTTCAAAGGGTTAGAAGTCATTTGCATTGTGATCCACTTTTCTGTGAACCCTGTGTTTATTTCTCCAAAGTTGATTTTTTTCTCTACCATGAAAGGTAAATGTTTTGAATCTATTCAAGACATTGAAGCAGCCATGACAATGCAGCTGAAGAGACTCAGGAAAGAGGACTTCCATAACTGCTTCCGAAAATGGCAAGAACAGTGGGACAATTGAGTTTGAAGCAAAGGGATATATTTTGAGGGGGAATAATGGCAATGTGTCTTTCATTGTAATATTTTTCCTAAATGTAAACATTTACTTTACTTATTAATCGTATCTCATGTAATATAAAATGAAATTGTATGATATTCTATCATTCACAGCATTTTTAGGATCCCAGATTCTTGCAATGAGAAAAAATAATACAAATAGACAAAAGCAGAAAAGTACTAATACAATAGTACTGAATACAAATTAAAATAAAACTATGACTTCATGATTATTTTATCCTAGAAACTCACTTATGCACCGATACACATTTCTTATATCTATCCACTGAAATAATCTAAGAAAAGTGACTAGTCTAGGAGTAATGAGAATCCCAATTCTGGTTTCCAAATTCTATTTTTGACTAAAAGAAAAAAATTCCTTGGAGAAATAGCTGCTTGAAGGTCTAGAGCAGACAATGTTTACAATGTTTACAATGAGCCTGAAGAATCTAATTATACTAGAAAGCTAGGAGGAAGATATCAAAAATTACTTGCTCCATGTCAAAAGTTCCCACTGACCAAATAAGGAACAATTTGGGGAAAAGAGAGGAAGAGAGAGAGAGGCAGAGAGAGAGAGAGAGAGAGACAGCACTGTATGAAACAATAGAATACACAATCCAATTTGATCAATGAATAATTTGTCAAAAATGAGAGAGAGAGAGAGAACTAGAATTCATTAACTAGAAGAACTAAGAGCAGCAAAAGAAATTCTAATATGTACCCTTTATTTGGCTTCTGATTTAAACAGTCTAAAAAACATCTGAATTGGAAATAAAAGCCAGATGTCTGGTGATAATAAAAATTATTGATAATTTTAGGTATAGTATTATGGTTATACTTTTTAAAGTCTATCTTTTAGAGATACATGCTAAAATGCTACTGATGACACAACAGATAGAATTGGCTTCAAAATAATATAGGTAGGGGAGATGTGGGTGGGAGTATTAATGAAAAATAAGAGTAGCATGACTTGGTAACTGCGGAAGCTAGGTAATGGTACCTGAGAATTATTTTGTTATTGTACTTTTTTCTATCAAGTCTTGCAATTTTTCATAATGCAAAGATTAAAAACACCTATTAACAATCTTGGTTTAAAATCTTGGAACCATTATATCATATCACCCCCTGATGTGGAGTTTGCTATAAATAAGCAACTTACCATTTTCACATTGTGCATTCTTCTGAGTAGTGTGATGAAATGTTGAGCTATCTCTCTCCATCCCTTCCTAGAAGTTTATTTTTTATCTATCATAGTCACTCTGTGTTTGCTATCCACACCTTAGTCACTTAGCTATCTCAGGTATCAGATCAACTTGGTATCACAATGGTATCACAATGCTTGTGTTTAAAATAACCCTCATTCTACTTAATATTGGCCCCAAAGCAGAAAAATAGTGATTCTGGAGATTTAATTACGGTATATTTTTATAATTACTGTATTGTATTCCCTCGCTGCACTTAATTTATAAATTAAAATTTATCACAGATATGTAAGTAAAAAAGTAATGTATATAGGACTCAGTACTATCCACAGTTTCAGGTATCCATTGGGGATCTTACAACATAGGCCCCGTGGATAATAGAGACTACTACAGTGTTCTTTTTGCCTCTTGAAATCAATTCCATTTACCCATTTGGATTTTATTCTAATGTAAAGGAGATCAATATATCTATTTATATTCTGCAATAAAAAGAAGTATGTAAGTATAGCTTTTTAATTTTTAAAATTTCTTATAGTGATATGGCTCAAAGTGCTAAAAATTTCTTCTGAATTTAATAATTATAATTATTGAAAATACAGCACATGATTAAAATGGCAGCTTCGCTGCATACCAAAAAACAACTCTATTATGCAAAATCAATTATTATGAGAAATTCGCAAATTAAGTCTAAGAATTTTTACCCTCAAACTCCTACTTGGTAAAATTGCAAATGCAATTAGTGAAAATGCATTCAGGTTGACTTAAATAATGTGAATGTTAAAAATAACAACTAATAATTTCATTAGTTAGATCTTCTGAAACTCATTTTTTATGGGGTGCTGGGGATCGAAACTCAGGGCCTTGCACTTGCTAGGCTAGTGCTGTACTACTGAGCTAAATTCTCAGCCCTCAAAAGCATTTTTGATTACCAAAGTAAAATAGTCTGTGATGACACAAAAACCTTTCAAGCAAGACTAGTTTAAAATTTAACATAATTATTTTTAAAATATTTCTGGCTTTCAAAAAATGTTCTAGGAAATTAGAAAGTTATGTCAGTATGTATAACAAACCAAGACTATTTAGATCTCAAACATTAAAAAGTGCTTTTTGGCATAAATTCATTTAAGAGAAATAA
The DNA here is from genome assembly GCA_004026905.1 of Hystrix cristata. Classification (NCBI taxonomy): domain Eukaryota; kingdom Metazoa; phylum Chordata; class Mammalia; order Rodentia; family Hystricidae; genus Hystrix; species Hystrix cristata. The sequence goes on from PVJO010001709.1 coordinate 48,894, forward strand.
TTAATTTTTGAAAGGAGGACAACATATAATGGAATTTTCAGCCCTGGGAAATTTCTTGTTTTGTGTGATGATAACTGTGGAATTGGCTGGGTCTTGTTAATTTTCTAAAAAACAGTTCAGAAAGTATGCAATTCAGTGTGCTGACAATGAAAATCATTCACTGTGGACCCTTGACTGCACTGCTTATAAATCATGATCAAAGTCTTCCTAAATGATTTTACCTAGCTTTTGAGATCAGCTTTGACCTGGAGTGGCCCTAGGGAAAGGAGACGATTGGGGTGTTTTCTTAGTATTTGGACCCACAGACTCTTAAAGTAACCTCAATGGCCACTAATATACAAATAGCCTTGCATAATATAAACACAGTTGCCAAGCAACAAACATAAATGGGCTAAGGAAGACCCAGAAAACTTCCCACCTGCTTAGTTGGAAGCTTCAAATTCTTCTTCATACTCTTTTCATCTGCATGACTCATATCTTCTACAATTCTGTATCCTCTCACTAATACTGCCTGACCCTTGTCTGCCAGAACGAAAAGGAACACATTCAGAACAGTGTCTTTACAAGGATCTTTTTATGTTCATCTTTGATCTTTTGAAGGTTTCTTCTATGGTAAATTGTGCTTTCTCCTTTATTGCATCACAGAAAATGGCATTTTTTGTTAAGAAGCCAGTTAGGCATAAGCATTTTTCTATACTTACCACTATTTGGGAGTAACCATTTATTTTTAAAACAATGACCTTTTACAAACTACAGTATCTGTCTCTGTCTTATTGTTTTACCATTTAAAAGCTCTGTGACCATGGACAATTTAACCTCCCTAAACCTTGTTTTTTTTCATCTGGAAAATGCAGACAGTAATAGTCCCTGTGTTTGACTTGTGGAAATCAAAGGAGATAATACACTAAAGCGCCAAGCACTCTTGTGGCACAAAGAGAAACCTTAGCAGCTGCTGACACTGTTGCTGTAGTAGTTGTTTTTGCTGACATTGTTGATTTTGTTATTATCATTATATGTATATTGGATATGTTTTTTCAATGTCACTGGGTTCCAGTTATCCAACTTCTGTAATTATCATTTCACTTATATACATGGGAAACAATCCAAATATTAAAAATATTTAAAGTTACTTGGCTTCATGCCTCATAAATGAAGGAGAAATTAATATATTTTGAAGAGTCCATAAAAATGAAAGAAGTAACATTTCAGAATGTTGATGTAGGATAAAGGCTCAAATTCCCAAGACCATGGGCCAGAGATGTGAACATCTTGAGCAGGGTTTTATGGCAAGCTGGGATACTCACATCTTAATCTGGTCTTTTGTAATACCTGCATCTTCGTCAATATATAATATCTTCCTCTCAGTGAATTGCTTGTCTTGGTCTACAGATACTTTCCCCAATCTTGCTTTCTCTTTTAGTCATCATCACAAGCTTTTTGAAGCTTATATTAGCTGTATAGTATGTTATCTCCTGGACACTCCATCAAATGTTGATGAATATTGATATTTAGAAGCTAGAAGGAAACCGGGTAATTGGCTTATAAACAATAAAATGGAAATTTGAGCTCCTGTCTACTGTTTCTTTCCATTTTACCCTACACAATGCAATTAGGAGCCAGCGTTCTGAGGAATAAAGTTTGAAAATCAATAGACCAGGGAATTATTTTGAAAGCCTAAAAGCAAGAACTCTACCAGGTGGGAAAATAATGAGAATTGGACAGTGTAATAGTAAAGCTACTATTTATCAAGGGTCTACTATATCTAGCAACTTCATAGTTTATCTCATTGATTATAAATTAAATATCATGCATTTTTAATGATGAAACTGAGGCTCAGAGAGATTAATTTGCCCATGGTCACTCAAATTCTAAGTGCCCTTGTGACTCTACCAAATTGCTTCAGATATGACCCACTAAAGGCACGAGAATCTCCTTCCTACTGCATAGATTTCTCTTGGGTATCCTTGTTCTGTTGTACAAGGTTTTATGATGATGGGGGACATAGATACTAGTTAGGTCACATCTCCCAGAAAGAATCAGAATTTTAGTATACAGGTTGGGGTGGGACAGCTGAAAAATTCATCATGATTACCTCACCTTTAAGAACCGTAAGTTCATTTTTGCAAGCAGAACTTCTTTATGGAACCAGTGTTCAGACATCAACACATCTCTTACTCTGGATGGAAACCTGTTGTCTGGGGCCTAACCCATCTCATTCAGTAAGTCTCCCTTCTCCCTTTGAAGTCCCAGAATGAACTCAGAAGGGATATCACATGATCAGTAAAGCGGCTTACATATTTTTCAAAACCCACAGAAAATTAAAATAGTAATGAACACTAAACAATGGCTTTAGTTAATAATCTATCATTTGATTCATCAATTATAGCAAATATACCATCAGGGACATGGATGTGTGGAGAGAATTGTTTGAAAACTATTGTTTTTGCTTTGTTTTTCTGTAAATTTAAATTGATCTAGAAATTAAATTAATTTTTTAAAAAAACTATTCTCTGAAGCAATTATATAAGACATTTTATGTTCAAAAAAGAAAAATATTTGAGCAAATATTTGAGTAAAGAAAATCCAAATCTAGAATTTACTCATTCTCTTAACTCTTCACCCCCCAAACTTACAGTTGCACATTCACTGAAAATATCTGGTGATTGACTGCATTCAAGATCAAAGGGTGGAGTTTAATGGGAAAGAGTTCTAAGACAGTCAGGAAGCTGGGGCACATTAGTGGTTCTCAATGGCACCATAGATGACTTGATATCTGTTTCTTAACAGACAGAGAGGTATACCCAAAAAGGCAAAACTACCAGAGGACATTGTATTCATCAGATATCATGGTTGGTTGTTCCCTTCAAATATCCCTTTACAAGAGGCAGAAGGAGCTACAACTCTTTCTGAAGACAGGCTTTTAGCGTAGAAGCAAAGCAGATGCTTCTTTTCCACCATGACTCAAAAGCACCTTTCAGCAAACATTCACTCACCAACCACTTTGGAATTGCAAATCTCCACCCACATTAATTCACTACCCTCTTCTGACTTTATTTTTATTTCTCCAGTACACTGTTTACCATTAAGTACACTGTATTTTACTTGCTTTGTTTATTGTCTTCTCAATCAACAAACCTAATATTCTGGAGGACATTGATTTTCTTCTTATTGTTGTATACTTATATTGCATTTAGTATGCCTTGGATAAATATTTGCTAATTTGAATGTGTGAGCCAACACTTGGACAGTATGTATGAAAGTGATTTAAAACAGAATATTAGATCTTAAGGCCAGCCTCCACTACCACCCCAGGCTCTCTGCATTTGCTTTCACAGTTCATTTTTGACATGCTGTATGACTCCCTGTATATTACCAATGAGAAGAATGCTGAAGATGGAACATAATTCAACAGGATTGACTGATAAGTTTATAATTCTAATCCATCTGCATGCAGATCTGATCAAAATTATGATTGACAATGGAAGTATTGTTTCTTTTTGTTTGTTTCGTCTTCAATAGGTAACAAAGTAAGAGTAACCAACTGGGCACTTAGGATAAATACAAGAGAGTTTATGCAAGGAGGAGGAGGAGGAGGAAGGGGAGGAGGAGGAGGAAGAGGAGGAGGAGGAAGAGGAGGAGGAGGAGGAGAAAAAAGAAAAAAGAAAAAAGGAAAAGAAAAAGAAAGAATTATCCTAAACCACTTAAACCCAACAGGAAACATAAAAACAAATGTACCCCAAAGGGACTCTATTTAAGGTTCCCATGACAAATCTTCCAAAATCAACAATGTGGTCTATCTTAACATTATCAAAGTTTGCTAGCCATGAATTCCCATAACATGACTAAGTGACTCTCCACTTCCTGCCTATACTACTTTTAGCTCTGAACCTCACAGTGAGCTTCCTTTAGCTCTAAGTCTCACAATGAGATTAGCTTTCATATGTAGCAATGTTATATTCTTCTAGTTTAGTTCCTTGTGGCCCATAAAGGTTGTTCAGACAATATAAAATAGGTAGAAATCCGATCAGGAGTCAATTTATTTCACAATTTTATCAATTCTTATACTTGTACATGATGATTAAAAATTACCCAGAATTATATCACATGAGGCTTTCTTTGATATCACTTACGACTTGGAAATTTGGAACAAATATTTAACTTTTACATTAGAAACTTGTTAAGAATATGCTACTTATCAATAATATGGGCCCCTTTCTACATGGCACTATTTGAGAAACCCTTAAAGACAAACAGTAAACATTTACAAGGGACAGCATGAACACTTCCTTCGTGTGGATCACTTACTTTCTCATGCTTGAGTAACATATTTAAATATTTGTACCTCAATTTCCCCATCTTCTAAACAGGACAGAAACACTTGTCATGTATATATAACCTTTGAATAAAGCTGTTGGAAGGGAGGAAGAGGCTATTCACAGTTTTGAATTGTTTGGTTTTATTCTGTCTTTCACCTTTCTCTTATGAAGGATGGTTTAAAGCAATTTTCATCTTGGGATAATTCCACATTTAATATAATTTTTCAGCCCAGGGAAATTTCTTGCATTATACGAAGATAATCATGAAAATGGCTGGGTCTCATTAATTTTCGATAAAAATAAACTTATTTTAAATAAGTAGTAAAGTAAGAAATGATCTGTTATTTTAGACAGGGGTAAATATCTCTGAGACAAATTGTAAAATAAAAAATTACAATGGCACAATAAGTGTGTTTCTACTCAACAATGCTTCATTATTATTGTCACTATCATCATCATCATCATCACCATCATTATTGTTTACAAGTTTCTGTAATACCCTCATAGATACATATTCACATATATTCTCATGGTAGAAATTTATTTATGGTCTCATTCTTAATATACAAATCTCTCCCTAATCATCATGTCACCATTTATGCATTTTCCCTTTTTATACATTATTTTAACATTGTTATCCAAGTGTTCATTCAGGTCAGATGCTGAGTAATAGTGATTTCTTTGAATCATCTGTATGCCTGGAACCATAAAATTTGGTTTTAAATGTTAAGCACTCATATAGTCTCCGTGTTTCAAACTCTCTTTGTATAATACTAGGGCTGGGGAGCAGTGCTTTTAAACTTCATCATGATGATGATGTTGATGCTATAGTTTCTAAATAGTCATTGGTTATTTTAAATAAAGAAATGTGAGCCATTTGACTATGAATGGCAAATTTCAACTCTATCAATCTTTGATTCTTTTAAAAAAATCTTTATATATTCTCATTTCAGAGTAAATTTTTATGGTATGATAAGGTATTTTTTGCTTTGTTGCTATTAACCTACAAGTATCATTTTTCTCAGTTGCACCTTAAGTATATTAGAAACAGATGTTTTGTAAGAGAAATCTGTTTTGGTCTGTTTTCACACCGGAGTTCATTTGTGTTTTTTTTTTTAATTTTATTTTAAACCAAGAACATGTATTGGTACATTTTACATATAATGGTTACATTCATCACATTTATTTTGTACCTGTACATGATGCATCTTGGTTCTCCCCCCTCTTCCCCACCCCTCCCCTCTGTTCCCTCCCTCCCTATTTACAGCAGGTTTATTCATAAGAAAAGGGAAAGGGAACATATGGAATATTTGTGGTTATTTTTTTATGGCAAGAAAAATAGAATTTAGCAGGCCTTATAAACTTTGAGAAGAATGTAAAACATATTAGCTTGATTAAAATGACCTCAAATGAATCCAATAATATTCCAAGACCTGCAAGTTTTTAAAATTATTAATTATTCTCCTGGAAATATTGCCATAGAGAGCTACCTTGTGCTTACATGTATGTTGTTTATATTGTGTGCTAAATATTCAGATGTAACCAAAAACATAGTCTCTTTCCATCCGTGAATATTAAATGTACAGTGTGTGTTCTAAATAACATCAGTCTTTTTAAGGACTACCTACATGACTGTTCTCAACCTGATACTTCATTTTTACTATCAGTGAACAGACTTGAAACTATCACCAAGTCAACCTTGGACAGTTTCCATCTTGGTAAAGAAGTGAGAAAGGTTTTCCAAGATCAAGTATTTAGCAAACAGGGGGTAGGACTAGTTCTTGTTCTAAAACATAGCCTAATAACTAAGTAATTTTTCCCACATATTTTCACATTGATCTCTTTATTTCTTTCATCCTTAATAAGAAAATATTTTGAGTTCATTTGTGGCCAAACTAGCTCATTTATTTTTTATCTACTACCTGCTTTAAAGATCACTGTTAAAATTTTCCTTCCCATTTAGAGTTAACTGCCATAGTTTTAACATTCACGATATAAGTAAGCCAAGTACTCAAGTGTCTTCCCATAGATCCAGTGAATCCTATTCACTGTGCAGAAAATAAAGTTTGGCAAAGATGAAATTAAATGTGTGAGGGTTTCCTGGAATGTATAACCCTTGGAACTCTGAAATGATAAATGATTTGGATGATATGTTGTTACTTTTGTGGTTCTGGTATGTTACTTTAGTACCGTGGGAATTGATAAATATAGACATATAATTCTCAGTATGTGAAATGATGAGTTATTTTGCTGTGTGCCTTAATAACAAGCAACTTTTTACTATCATGCCATAATATGACATTAAAATAATAGTAAGACAGAATTATAGTACCAAAGGACTAACTCCAGTAAAACTAACTACAGGCCATTGATACTTCTATATACCTAAACTGAAGTTTTAAAAGCATCTAATTATTTTCAAACAGAGAAAGGTAACATATTTATTCCTGAGTTTTAGGTCAACACGAAATATTTATTTATAAGTACAACATGCAAACAGGTAAGCCTCAATTGTTGTAAGAACTTGAAATTCTCCTCTTCTAAGTTGGCACTCTGGGGTGAAGTGTTATTTCATTGTTGACAAAACGGTTGTAGTGGAAATAAGACAGGTGACAGTTCAGGAGATCAAAATATAAACTGCTCCAATCACTTTACATTAGAGATCTTTAGTGCCCTTGTTTGGAATATTGTTGGTAAGGAATTCTACATTCTAAAATTTTTGCATTTTTGTGATATCCAAGAGATAAAGGAGTAGTATCTCTACTAATAAAATGAGAAAATATGATTGGTTTTCAGGAGAAAAGGTAACCAGTAAGATGGAATGAGTCTAACTGCTTTCTGTTAAAGGGATCTAAATACTATACATAAAATGACAGTTCTAAATAACATTCTTGCAAGATGAGAGACAATCTTATATTAAATAAAAAGTTCTGAATGTTACAGAGAAAGATGGTGAGGAATCCAAAGTAAAGATTACATGGAATTGTGCTCTAATTTACAGTGTTTTATAGCAAGAAAAATATGTATCATATCTCCTTCATATTTTCATGTTGCATTTTTATATGCAATGCTTTAGAAATACTAATTAACTGAGACAGAAATGTTGAAACAAACTAAATTTCTCCCTAACACAACAGAACTATTTTCAGTACTCTGCAGTTCAAATTTCAGTACATGGGTCAAACTAAAAAAATTATTTAACCTGATACTGTTATTTTTATGAATAACAGACTAGAGGCTAAGGGAAGTTGGAGATTTGAATAAGTTTTATTATTTAGCTCAGATTGGCATGCCAATATACCACAGACTGGATGGCTTAAATAACAAAGATTAAGGTGCTGGTATGATCGGCTACCAGCGAGGATCCTCTTCTGGGTTGCACTTGGCTACTCTGCTTTATCTTCACATGGCAGAGAGAAAATAAGGTTCTGTGTCTTCCTTCTCTTATAAGGACACCAATTCCACAATGACAATGCCACTTTCATGACCTCATCTAAATTTTCCAAAGGCTTAGGTAACATCACAGCGAGGTTTAGGCTTCAGCATATGAATTTTGGGGGTACACAAATGTTTAGTCCTTAACAATGACCTTACTAATTTTTTTAGTGAGAATATGGACTAGAACCCAGGCCTCCAGAAACCCTGACCAGCCATCTTTTCAGACCAAAGTATCAGTCTATTCTAATTTACATTACTTAAATTTTTAAAATAAATTATGCATTTTTAAAAAACAGAGCTGAAATAAAACCAGGGATTAGAAAAAAACCAGAGAAAGGGAAATAAGTCTGGAAATTCCTCAAAACTCTCTCTACAGTTGTATGTATAAAAATTTATCTATGCAATTTGGTAACCATCTCAGACCATTTCGCTGTGTGCCTTTTAAATTATTAGTCTTAACAGCACCTGAACAGAATACTTTACAGATATTCCATGTTCCAATCCCCCCCCAAAAAAAACCCAAAATCGTTTGCTGCTAAATAAATCCACTCTGGGTGCTCTTTGCCTTGTTATTTTTTTAGACACAATCAATCGAGTGCTTGATGAAATCCTTCCTGCCTGAAACTGTGATGACTTCTTCTAACATTTTATTTATATATTTAGAAGTAAAAGGAATCAACACCTGTCAAGTAGTTTAAGGTAGAACCAACGACAGCAGGAAAGCTCTTGTGAGGCTAAGCAGTGAGACCAAAAACGCTATCATTCTAGTCTCTCATTCTTCATGATTTGGAGGTATTGACTCTCTTTCGTTTTCAAATTGATATCATAAGAATAACAAACTTCTCTTAAGGATTATCAAATATTGCTTTAGTATGCGTTTATAATTATAGGCTGTTTGCTCTTAAAGGAAAACCAGTACTATCTATTAAAAAGAAATTTTATGGTGTCAAAATAACTAAAAAGAAAAAAAACAAGAACCAAACTTTTCACCTCATCATCTTTCTTTCCTTTATCCACTCTAATTCATTGCCAAATTTTCCTTATCTTCTCCTAAAAAAATAAATTACATCAAAAAGATAATAGTAATAATCATTCTAGAAAGGTCTTTCTTCTGAAGAAAAAGTCCTTTAGTTATAGCCTGCCTTTTGATCTGCCTCAGAGTAAGCCTGCCTCCCAAGTAAATCAGAAATGTTTAAAAGGAGTTTTATTTTATAAAAATTAAATACATAAATAGTAGGACAAATAAATTTTATAAGCTAAAAATACTATATATGGTCTTACAAAAATAAAAATAATACCAAAACATTAATATTGCCCATTGAAATTAAATTTCTTAAACAACAAAACATTTTAAAAGACAGACAATTTTTAAATTTGTTTAGGATACAAGTTTGCCAAAGACCAATATTTTCTGACTTAACAATTTCTAACGAATTGGCCTTTTTCCCTCAAGTCTCAAAGAAAATTTAGAATGGTGTATTTCAGTCAGTTTGACATATATTACTACAACGACAACAATAACAGATTACAAGTCAGTAAACAAAGGAAGGTAGTATCTCATGTTCACTGGTCTTTTATGGTAAGCCCCAATTAAATGTCTTTGTTTTCAGGCATGTAAGATAGAGCTGTGGTTCTCAAAGTGTGGTCTTCAGGTCCTTGCAGGTCTCTGAGACCTTTCAGGGACTGCACAGGATCAAAACTGGATGATACTTCCCTTTTTTTTTTTTTAAACTGTGTTCATATTTACACTGATGGTGCAAAAACACTGCTGATAAGACTGCTGGTGTGTTTGCACAGGTGAAGGCAGTGGCCCACATGTACCCAGAGTCACTGTATCCTCCACTGCATGCACTCTGGGAAAAAATAGAACAAGCTTCATTTAAGAATGTTCTCGATAAAGCAGTAAAAAAAAAATCATTTTGTTAAGTGTCGACCCTTGAGTGAATCCTATTTTTAATATTCTCTGTGACAACATAGGAAGTAAGCATAAAGCACTTTTATTGCACAGGAAAGTGCCTGAATTAAAACAGCGTCCAAATTAAAGACTAAAGAGACTGAGTCTCAAGATGAACTAGATGCTTTTTTCTTGGAAGACCATTTTTACCCAAATGAAAAACTGGTAGACAAACTCTACTTGTTTTACTGTGGATGTTTGGCAGATAATTTCTCAAAAATGAAGAAAGTAAGCTTGTCACTCAAAGGAAAAGACATTTGTTGACAGTAATAAAATCCCAGCTCTCAAGTGAAAATTAGATTTTGGAAAACGTATTCACCACTATGAGCTTGACAGCTTCCCAAATATTAGAGATTTATTTATGCTAAGAATAGTGGTGATGTCAGTTTTTTTTTTTTTAAAACATCATATGATAAAGTGCCCCAACAACTGGAAGATCTGTATATTCCATTGAATCAGCATTTTCCAAAAAACCAAGGCATGATGTTACAAAATCATGCTTGGGTACAAGATACATTCAAAGTGCAAATTTGATCAATGGACTTTAATGTAACATAATATGAAAACTCATTAGGAATGATTTCAGATTCAAAATACGAAGAAATTACACTTGTTGAGTTTTGGTGTATGTAAAAGAAAAATACAAATAACTATAAAAAGCCTACTAAAATACTTCTTTTTTCAACTGTAATGAATCCAGATATTCCCACCAATATGGGAATAAACTGAAGCAAAATAGAGAGAAAAATTCATGTCATCTATTAAGATATTTGCAAAAACACGAAAGTGGTGAGCAAAATGTTTAACATAAAATATTCTTACTAAATTTCTTTTTAAAAAATACAGTAATGTTTCACTGAAATATATTTATGTTAAGATGCATTGGAGTTATTATTTTTAAATGAATTATACAAAATAATTTTAAAATTTGTTTTAATATCTAATATGGGCATCATCAGTAGCTACAACTCACATTGTTCTTTAGGATCCTTAACAACTTTTAAGACTTAATGGAATCCTGGGACTAAAATGTATAAAAATCACTCCGCTATAGAAACAATATGTGTTCAATAATTATATGACGATATATAATTAAGACTTAATTGTGTTTAGGATAGAATCGAACTTCCTTTTTTTAAAATGACTTACCCAATGCTAGGGAAATTAACTTTTTTAATTTGCATCTTTTTAGGGAAAAACAATTCCCTGCCATTCTCAGTATTAGTGGTTGATTCCATTCCCCGGATCTAGACTTGATATATGCTACAAATCTTACTAATTATAGTACTGCATCCCCCGGTGAAATGTGAAAGTGACCTAGACAGGACAGTAAAAGAATACAGTTTCAGTATTCCTTATCCAAAAGGTTAGGACAAGAGGTGTTTTAGGTTTTGGATTTTTTTTTAATGTAGAATATTTACATAAATATAATGAGATATCTTGGGACAGGACCTGAGTTTAAGCATAAAATTCATTTATTTTATACATAAAATTCATTTATGTTATACAAAATTGCCTGAAGGCAATTGCCTTCAGGCAATTTTGTACAATATTGTGTTTTGACTGCTCTGTCTCATGAGGTCAGGTATGGAATTTTCTACTTGTGGTGTCGCATCGGTTCTCAGAAAGTTTTGGATTTTGGAGCACTTAGGATTTGAGCCTTTAAATTAGGGATGCTAAACCTGTAATTTCATTTACAATTTTGTTTGTGTTGCTAGGTCTGAGAATGAAGTATGCCAAGAGCTGCTGTTTATCTTACCACAAGTGGCAGAACTATTTGAATGTAGCTAAAATAGGGAGTAGAGACAATGGAGAAAAATGTGACCTGGTGATATTGAATTTGTATTACCAATATGTTTGAAGACAAACATATTGGTAATACATTATTATGGAAGATACAATATTATCTCTGGACTTTCTAATTATGGAAGGCAATAAATTTGTTCTCTTTGTACTTTTATGAGCTGGATTTCTACAATATGTACTAAAATGAACCCTAAATAATAAAATAGTTGATAACTGTAAGTGGAACATTGCAAATAACAGATTTTAAAATATAATACTGCTTAAAATGCAGTAAAGGATACTCCCACTCCAGGCTATGAAAAAAGGCAAAACTATTATTTGGTAGCAAAGAAGTTATTTAAAAGATGCTTAATTTATCTTATAACTCAAGATCATAAAGGATAGAATTTTAGGGAATCAAGAAAAAAAGTGGCAGAATGCTAGAGTTGATTACTTTCAGTGTTCCACAATGTTATACAAAACAAGAATGGTCTTCAAGCTAATCTGGCAGTTCTGGAAGCACAGAGGAAGAGAGTCCATCCTCAGTAAGAGTCATCCTTTCTGCTACACCCAGAACCCCAAGATGGCAAGTAGTGGATATCCATGTGCCTTTGCCACTGGAGATGTGTAAATCTCTGCCCTCTGCTAAAGTTAGTGCAAGGGAAAATAAAATGAGGAGAAAGATTGGGATTCTGGTGAATTAGGGAACTGGAGGACCATTTCCAACCACTTGTTGCTGTCTGTACATTGCCTGGCTAACAAAGAGAATAGTTACAGCTCTTCTACAAAACCTATTTCCAGAAATTCTACCACTGAGAGGTTAGGATCTACAGAATTACAGCCCATTTGCTCCCAGTTTCAGGTCCAGATGGCTAGGAGAATGGCACAGCATAAGGCCAATTGAGAAGAGGCAGAATCAGTGAGGGCTGGAAACAGACTAATAGGCAGTGACACTAGAATAGTTCTGGCTACCGTTTCAGGAAGCATCTAAGAAATCAACAGACCAACCAGCAGCTCACAGATCCACCAGGAAAGGCAGTGGGATTGCTAGCTAGAGCAATGCCAAGGCTCACCAAACACACCTGACAATGCCCAACTCATAAAATAAATTCCAATCTCCATATCCATTCCTATGGGAAAGATGAACTGAAATGTTAGGGTTGTTTGAATGGAACCCCCCACACACACAAGTTCCATCCATCTGTCACACAACTATGCAACATAATGGAAAAGGGACTTCCTCTCAGAAAGCAGTGAGGGACCAGCCAGATACTTGAACAAACAACTCCCTACCACGTCAGAGAGTCCTTGTTCCCTTTGCCCAGCAGCATGATAAAATTGCTATAAACTGGAGTTCACTATTTAGTGGTTGTCCTCCTCTGCTTTTCCAACTGGATTTTTTATTACAGCAATTGTGTTCCGTTCCTACCTCTGTGAACTGGCAATGTTAAATATATCCTTTACTCAAGCCATGAGGATCTACACTTAGACAAAGCCAAGAAAAATGCCCTTACTGATTCTGAAATTAAAGTGCAAAGCAGTCACTGGATGAGCCCAAGAGTAGTCAGGCTTCAGAGCAGAGACAGGGCGGTTTCTCCTGTGGAGGTATATTTGCATTTTTTAGCAAAGGCCATTCTGGAAATTTTTATAAATGAGTAAGAAGATTTATATAGATGCTGGTAGCCAAGGGATAGAAACATACTGCGAGATGTAGTTAACCTGTGTTTTTCTCAAGCCAGAATCTCTTTAAGAACTCTCTATCCCTTGTTCTAAGTGGTGTGTGGGTGCAGGGTTGATCCCATCTCCAAGCTCTTGGGAAACCAGTCAATTAAGCACTGGATTTCTTCAGTCCCACTGATTAAGTGCAAGGAAGGTCACATAACCAAAATGAGGCCAATAAAATCTCTCTGGGAACTTTTGTTGGAGTTATTGAAAAATAGATGTTTTAGTTTTGTTTTGTTTTTTCCTAAGAGTGCCAGCTACCAGTCTAATGTAAACCCAGAACTGCTGCTAGTCACTTCTGCTACATTGTGGGGGTAGCCTGCCCCCAAATGGAGCCAGCGTCTATTTTAGTAAAGCAGAGAAGTGAGTAAAAGGATCTTAATTTGAGTTCCTGGATATTATCATAACTAAAACTAGACAGATAGGTTTTCCAAATTATTTGTGTCAGTAGATATGTATTTTCTGTTTAAATGAGACTGAGTTGAACTTCTGGCACTTTCAAACAAAGAAATCCTAAGACCATAGCTAAAGTGATTTTTATTTAATTTTAATTATTTCAAAGAGAAATAAACTGCCACCTAAAAACATAATTTCTTTTTAAGAGCTGATGTATTTCCAAAGTCCAATATGTAATTTTTTTTAAACAAATGTAGCATTTCAGGATAGGAATCATTGATTAAAGAATCTTCTGGGGGAGATAGCATTAATAGACAACGAAGGTCACAAAAATATGTATTACAGGATAATCTCCCTGGACAAAGTGATGAGAGCCTTTTATAAACGAATATATATAATGGTACTGGGGATTGAACCCAGGGCCTTTACACAGATCTATACTTCCAGGTCTTTTTTTTTTTTTTTTTTTGAGACAGGGTCTTGCTAAGTTTCTAAATTTCCCAGGCTGGCCTCTAACTTGCAAGTCTGCTGCCTAGATCCTTGGAGTGCTAGGGGTACAGGAATGTGGTACCATGCCCAGCTTGATTATTTATATTTTACTTATGCTCAAAAAAGTTCTCAGTCTCTTTGCAATAAAAAGCACTGTGTAATGAAACTACTAAGGCAAGTTAAAAATAAAAAAATCCAAATAATAAAGTGAGGTAGGAGAAAATTGAACTGAAAATCTTGGATTAAGTCTCTTTAATAAACTGAAGTACAAAATTTGTTTCTGAGCTTCAGAAACGGCAAAGCAAAATATATACTAAGAGTTCTGTAGTATGGCTATTATAAGGAAATACTTTATCAGGAAAGATTATCTTGTTTCTAGCAGTAAGTCTAACAATAACTTATTACATAGCTCTTCATGAACTAGCATCAAATGATAAAATTAAGAATCTTTAGCAGAAGTTTCACAAAACATTCAGAAATGTTCATTTTATGGCTCCTAGGGAAAAAAAAGCCCTGACCCTTGAGTATATCTCAAATTCTCTTGTAAACTGTAAATCTATGAAGGCAGTTTAGATGGAAGGTTTGAAATAATGAAGTACTCAGGGGCTATTTTTAGTAATATACTTGGATATTTGAGCACCCTGTGGAGTGTATTATATTCTAGAGGAGGGGATGGTGAAGGTGTCATGTCCTTTAAAACCCCTTACATAATCAGTTGACTCATAAAGGCTTGCAATAAAGATTACAAAGCAATCCACTGGAAACTAAATATTAAGAGCAATAATGTGGAATTAAAAGCCTAAAGTAGATTGCAGAGTAAAGCTCTATACATGAGAAAAATTGCATGAAAATCAGAATCTTAATATTTCTTATGAGATAGGAAATAATATGTACTGTAAGAACTCATAGCCAAGAGATTTCAAGAATAAGATAATCTCAGAGAAGTATTAGAGACTTTATATATATATATATATATATATATATATATATTTGATTCATTTTTTTCACCCTTCATAGCTTCAATGAGGGTTCTTGTTGCCTCAATCTGGATGTTTTGCATTTCTCATTCCTCCAAGTTTCCTACTTGTGGCTTTATTACCATTCTTCCTCTTCCTGAATTTCTTTGACCATGTGGATCAATTCTTTCTAGGGTGCACTGTGGTCTGTATGTTACTTTTCTTGTCTCTTCCTGAATTTTCTGATTTATCGCTCTGATTTTTTTTTTCTTAGTTTATTGTCTTTTCTGTTAGTGGACCATCTCATCCTCAGTGGGAAGTCCTGGGTAATGCCTCCCATTCTGCCTGAAATACAGTTTTCCTCCCAGCTGGCCAGGGTCCTTCGGGAGGACATCTATTATCCCACTCCCACTCAGTTTCCTGGATGGGGGAATACTAGCGAAATATTTTTGGTTTCTTCTTCTCGCCCTCACACTGTCCTCCCCCTGGAGGAAGAGTGACTTAACTCGGAAGTTGGTAACCTCCAGCCAGAGCCTGTTTTTGTGTGCCTCCATACATTTACATGTTTTAAGTGGTAAAGTGAATTGTACGGAATTCAACATCTCATGTTCATATATAAAGGTTTACTGGAACACAGTTATTATGGTTGAATTGTGCCTCCCCAAAATTCATATGTCGAAATCCTAACCACTGGTACTTTAAAATGTGATCTTAATCTGCAAAAAAATCATTAAAGATAAAATTGGTTATACTGGTTATAGTGGAGTAAGGTGGATCTCTTATCTGATTGGTATCTTTTTAAGAAAGACATTAGACAGAGAGAGGGACAGACACAAGGAGACTATCATGTGAAATTGGAGACAGAGATCTCAGTGATGCTTCTACAAGTCAAGAATGCCAGAGATTTCCAGCAAATTACCACAAGACAGGAGAGAAGCCTGGACAAGATTCTCCCTCAGAGTCCTCAGAAGGAACAAACCCTACACACACTTTGATCTCAGCCTCCAGATCTTAGACTTCCAGCCTTCAGAACTATGAGAGAATAAATTTCTATTGTGTGATCCACCCAGTCTGTGGTAGGTTGTTAAGGCAGCCCTAGCAAAAATAATCAGAATACAACAGCCTACTCATTTGTTTACATGTCGCCTACAGCTGTTCTCAAGCAACAATCTCAGGGTTGAGTAGTTGGAACAAGAACCACCTGGCCTCAAGGCCTAAAACATTTACTATCTGGCCCTGTACCTAAAGTTTGCTGATTCTTGACTTATCTGTTTGGTGAGATCAGGGAAAAGATCACTGGGCATATTAGGCTCATTCTCCTTGTATTTCTTCTTTGAAAACTGTGTATTGATCCTTCTTTAGTCCCTGTCTTTTCCACAGAAGCCTAAAAATGTCCAGCTGTGCACTTGAGACCAGAAAGTTTTATTCAGGATAAAAGTAGGGAAAATTTAAGAAGGCAATTTTGGATTCAAGGCATGGTCTCCAGTTTAGTTTTATCAGCAATTAAGTGTTTATTTTGATCTCTCTCTGATACTGGTGTCTATTTCTCAATTGGTTTCAATGCTGGAGGAGAAGGGTATGTGAGTCATTGGTCTCCACAAATCTCAGCTTCTTCCTCCTTATGGCAAAAGAGTGTTGCAAGTCTGATTTCCTTTTTTTGGTGGGGCAGGGTGCTGGGGATCGAACTCAGGGCCTTGTGCTTGCAAGGCAAGCACTCTAACCACTGAGCTAAATCCCCTGATTTCCTTCTTGAAGTCTCTCCAAAAAGTAAGTGGAGTGCTGATTTCTTTTTTTTTTTTTATTTTTTTTATTATTTTTACCAAGAACATGTATTGGTACATTGTATACATAATGATCATAATCAACATGGTTATTTTGTACCTGTACATGATATATCTTGGTTTCCCCCCCTTCCCCCCTTCCCCTCCCCTCCCTTCCATTCACCCACCCTTCCCTATTTGCAACGAGTGTAGCTACACTTTACCATTTTTTTCCCCTTTCATCTTACTTTTCTTTTAACCTTCTTCTTTATCCCCCTTTTCCCTATCTAGTTCTCTCTTTTGAATACTATCTCTCTTTTTTCTTTTTTAAACAAAATATCTATTCTACCCCTTTGTCCTTATTTACGCTTATGGTTTCTCATATCAGAGAAACAATTCGATGTGTACTAATAAGTGTCTGATTTATTTCACTTAATAGTATGATTTCTTTTTTAATGTGGCCATATCCTCTTCGAAGATACAATTCACATGACTTATTCTTAAACTCTATTAATACATAAAACCACTTGTACTAATGCTCACAAAGTGTAGATATTTCCTTGTGCTACCTTATCTGTTTATGAGTACATGTCCTTTTATGGAATGGATCTAAGCTGTTATGTCCTTCCTTAAATTATGAGCTTCTGAGTGCATTTTTGTTTCATTTAAGGTTTAGTTTGTTCAGCAACTAAAAGGGCTGTGCTAATTAATGTGCTTCCTTCATTAATAACTAACATCCTACTAATCTACTGCCAACAACTATAGTCATGTTAAATTGATAAGGAAGAAAATCTTGAAGATGAAAAAGACACTAATATTACAGCTTTGGAGCTTGAGAAAAATATCTTAATCACTAATAAAAATACTAGAAAATATACTTTAAAAAGTCTTTCATCTGTAAGAGTGATGATGAAACTTTTAGAACTTTTAGTGTTAACTAACAGTCATAGGTTCAACACCACTGATCTATACTTTGTCTGTCACTCAGTTAACTTACTGATTTGTATGGGATGGCCATTTCACATAAGTTTTCTCTGACATTCTATGGAGGGAGGGGTGTGAAAGACAAATGAACATTTGGGAAAGGACTCTGACATTGAGACAGAAAAATTTGGCTTTGATTCAATAGATGTTCACAAAAGGTAGCAGAGAAAAATGGAGACAGTGTATGGGGGGAAATGTGGCAGTCTTGGCTTGATCATCAAACCATGGACAAATCTGGGTTACGGAAGGATGTGGAAGGTGGGCCCAGCAGAGGCAGTTTGCTGGAGGCATCTGAGGATATTCAGTGAAATCACTCATTCAAAGGAAAGTTAGCTGCATTTGAACTCAATGGGTCATTGATGAGGAATACAGCAATTGGAAGAAGTAGTGTGGGGATTGCAACTTGGCCTCTCCGGTTCAGTCTCTGTGGACTCCTGAGTGAAAGAAGGCTATGATAAAATGCAATGAAAGTGAAAAGAATAGTTCCCTTAACAGTCTGTTGTGGGCAATATTTAAAAACCTTGGAACAACAGAAACTAGGTGTTAGTGTGGGACAGTAGGTACTTTCCCTACTCAGTTGTCACCTTTGTAGCTAGAGTCTGAGCTGCGTGTTAGAGTGGGCTGGAGCTGGACCAGACAAATGAGAGAGTGTAACACTGGGGCAGGCGATCTTTGTAATTTTGGAGGGTTTCATCTGCTCCATGATATGAGCAGTGATAGATACCTGATGGATTCCCATCTGGATCACAAAGCAATTTTGAAAAAAATAAACTAAACCAAACTAGCCCAAACCAAACATAAACCAACCAACCAACCAACAAAACAGTTCTTGCCACACAAAACCAACAAATTCAAGTTCCAACCTATGTAAACACTTCCTCCTCACACCCCACTGCAACCAGGATTCTAAGAAAATAAAGACCCTGAGGCTCCTAGAATGAGGGGAAGAAATTGTAGAACTGAAGTTATAAGAAATGGGAGCAGAGCCAAAGAGAGAACATGTACTTATAGTTGTTGCCTCCAGGTTTCACAGTCTGAAAGATGTAGGAGAGGAGGTTCTATGATGTAGTAGAGAAGAAAGAGTATTTGAAGCTGGTTGTGTTAAGTATCCACTGTATGATATTAGTCAAGTCATTCAAATGGTCTAGCTTCAATTCCTGCATCAATAAAATAGAATCTTTCAAATATCCCAACAAGGTTATACTAAGGTTTCAACAGGATCCTCAAACAAATGATGAGAAAACCCTCTCCTTTACTAAAGTGTTATACTGTACTTACGTAAAGTATTGTAGAATAGGCTATCTGTATAAGGTCCTGAGTGCACTGATTTACAGGACATACTGTCAAATAACTCAGTTATCTCCTGATGAAGAAATGTTTTTGTATCTTCCCAAGTCATTTCCCAAGAAAGCAATTTTCCCACTTATATAATGGTCTCAGCAAAACCTAGAGCTGCTTGAAATGACTGTTTTTTTGGAGTATCTATGAATGACTGCATATTCCAAGGGGACACAAGTTGGAAGGTGCTGCAATAGCTGGCACAAAAATTAAGGGCAGAAAAGTCTTCTGGGTAGTAGAAAACGAGGACCATAAAAATCTTGGCCTAATTTCAACATTTTTCAGAATAGCGAAGAGTCAGTGTGTGATCTCTTTGGTAGCAACGTTAATAGTGATGGTTCTATTGGGAAATCTTAACTTTAAATTGCCTGCCATCTCTATTTTGTGTTTCCAAGAAGAATCATTTATCACTTTTATGAAGCCACTGAAAGCCCACATTGAGGGGGGAAACTCATCGTTGAGCGTCACATGCCCTTACACTAAATATAGCATGAAGGCTCTAAACACTGGGTAATAAATGTTTTGATGAAACAAATCTCACATTGTCCCCAACAGAAAGACAGTCCTCCCTCACCTTCACTTGCTCTCTGCTGCCCACCAAGGGGAGCAAGTTTCAACAACTAATGATGCTCTGTGATGATGGAATTTCCATGAAGAGGTCCTTTATTTAGTCAATAACAATAACCCTTGAATGTTTGAGTTTCATAGCTAACAAAGCACCGTGTGTGTGTGTGTGTGTGTGTGTGTGTGTGTGTGTTTGTGTGTGTGTTTAAATTACTTCATTTCAGAAGGGAGATCAGGGAGCTCACTTAAAGCCGGGTAAATAATTACACATATTAGCTTCAGGAGTCTGCTTTACCCTTTAGGCTTATACATCCATGGTTTGGGTTTTTTTTGTTTTTTTTTTTTTTTTAAGAGTCATCTTCTTTGGCCTTCACCTTTTCTTCCACCCTGTTCTGAGGGCAGAGCTGTTTTTCTTACTTACTTTAAGAAAACTAAGATCATCTCTGAATAAATTCCAAGTTTATCCTTCAATTAAAATTGATCCTTTTATATCTGCCTGAATCTCACTCAGTAAATTATACTCTATTCACACCACTCCTCTTTAACCAGCCTATTTCTTTGGAATCACTGTCCAAAGTTAGTTAATCTTCTTAATTTTCTTCCACTATTTTCATAATGCTCTCTCTAATTAAAGTTTTATTTATTAAAGAATAAAGAAATGTGTTTGGTCATCATAAAATCCTTCTTCCTGGGTTATCCCTTAAGGCTGCTTTGTCTATCAGCCCCATGTGACTACTAAAACCTTGGAATGTGGCTAGTCCAAATCCAGATATGTTATATATGTGAAACAGACACTTGATTTTGAAGATCCATAACTCAGAGGAAAATATCTCATGCATAATTTTGTGTTATCAATTATATCTTGAAATAATAGCATTTTATAGATACTAATTTCAGTAAAATGTGTTATTAACAATTAATTTCACCTATTTTTATATTTTTAAGTGACTGCTAGAAAAATTTAAAATTACATCTGTGGCTCACATTATATGCCCATAGGCAATGCTGGCCTAGAGTTTTCAACTCTGAATCCCAGGTCTCTAACAGAGCCTACTCTCTCACTTGTAAATGAATCTCACATTTCCTAGAATATTTTCTTTACCAGTAGGCATTAACATCACCATTGAACTAGCTAAAACCCATTTCCTTCTAGCGACCTCTATCATAGCCAAGAACAGTTTCTCAGCCCAAATAAGTAATCCAGGCCATTTATAACTGGAATGCTTGTCCTGAAGTTCTTCCACTAGAAATTTAAAAAATGCTTCCCTTATTCCTGAAGTAGGGTCTGCAGATTTAAAGTAGGCAGAATGGAGGCAGACTATTCACAGATATTCCCACTTGTCTAGGAAGGCACAGTTGATTTCCAGGATAATTACATCCAGCAAGACAGTTCTGCATGGAGTGATACAAATTTAGCCCTGATATGCAAAGATGTTCATAAAGGTTCCTCTGAGAATGCAGAGTTAATAAAAATCTGTGGTGAAATTGGTTGTGTTTTTCTTAAAGGAAGTTCACAGGCAGAATCAACCTATCCCAAGGGAACAGTGGGGCTGGATATTTTCCGAGTGCTTGACATCAACAGCTAAACTTATTCTCTCAATTGTGGTGTACCATTATTTCTACACTTGTGATATTTTTATGAGCAATCAATTGATACACAGATACATATATGACAAACCATTGTCGATCCCTGATGTAAAAAAACCTGACTCACAAGGACCAGATTATACAGAATACAGAGTGGTGGTCCTGTTTCTGTGCTCCTTACTTACTGTTCCTCCTTGCCAGGATTTTTTTTTTCCATCCTTATGTGTATTTCTTAAACACATCATTTTAATAAAAAAAGAAGGAAGGGAGAGA
Organism: Hystrix cristata; assembly: GCA_004026905.1. Taxonomy (NCBI): domain Eukaryota; kingdom Metazoa; phylum Chordata; class Mammalia; order Rodentia; family Hystricidae; genus Hystrix; species Hystrix cristata. The sequence continues at coordinate 70,456 of PVJO010001709.1, forward strand.
GAGAGACAGGGAAGGAGGGAGGGAAGGAGGAAAGAAGGAAGGAAGGAACAAAGGAAGGAAGGAAAGAAGAGAGGGAGGGAGGAAAGAAAGAAAGAAAGAAAGAAAGAAAGAAAGAAAGAAAGAAAGAAAGAAAAGGAAGGTAAGAAAAAAAGGAAAGAAGAAAAGAAAAAGACTTGAAGCTTCAAGGAACTAGTGAGATTAGAAGCAGGGGATGTGAAGAGATTGACAAAGCAGGGGCAAGTTGGTAGGAGCACAGATGTGGAGACAGGGGTAGGTCTGCCTGCATGTTTACTCCTGCTTCTGAAACTGTCGCTGGGGCATTGCTTGATTTGTTTGTACTTCACCGTGATACACTGCCAGGATTGCCCCTAACCACAGATATATTTGGACAGAGGGAATCTTCTAAAGATGCAAATGTTTCCAGAGAGTTAAATGGCTTTCAGTAATTTACACCAGTGCGAATTTATTCAATCAAATTGCCTCTCTACTTTGATCTCGCTGCTTGACTTTGGCAACATCATTTAAAAATAAAGGATTAGAAAACAGCTTCCTTCTTCTAGCTACTCCTTAAATCCACCAAGATAATATTTTAATGGCAAGAAAAAAAAATCTGTGTCAAGACTGTCAAGTCATTTTATTTGAGGTTCAGCCAATTCATAGTATTCTCCCTTGCGGTGAGGTCATCTCTCAATTTTCTTCTGTAAGAAGATCCAAAAACCTTCTATTTTGCTATTCAGAGGTGAAATACCAATTTATGGTCCTAATGTGGGGAAGAAAACTTCATCTTTAGCTACAGATGTTTGACCATGTAGTGAAGATGATACAGAGTAGAAGTGAGTGGCATAGTGACTATAGTCACTAACTCTTCTGTCCTACTCACTATCCAGGAACAGCTGTATGTTACTAAGCTGTATGTTCCTAAGATCACTGATTTTTTTTGAATCAGAATTTACAGTAATTTCTGTATTTTGTTTGTCCCGATGGAGACTTTCCTGAAGGCATAATGTCTCTAAGGTTCACTATGTTGTTCAGAGACATATTTCAAATCATTTCTATCACATGATCAGTTTTTGCCCATCAATTGGGCCATCACAGGGCATCCTCTCTCCCACAGGTCACTTAAGGTCATGATGAATGCTGGCAAAGATTCTCTACTCAATCAAACTTTTGTCATGATCCTAAAGCATTTCCTAAACCCATCTGAGTACTTCCTTGTAAAATCCAATTTTAACAAGGATTATGCTCTATCACTTTAGCAATAACTTCCCACCTATGCTATCCCATCACTTGCAACATCTGACTAGAGTTTGTCATTCTCCACCATCTACCAGGGAATGCCTGACCAACCCTGCCTGCCTTCAGCAAGAATTGTATTGGGTTGACTTAGAAAGAATCTCCCTTATTCCTGATATTTTTTCTTAGTAATTTTCCATCTACTGGCCTGTACTTTTCTCTTTAGCTCTATGTTCCTATTTGCCCATAATACATGCAGAGTTAAACTTTGTGTCTCCTCCACTGTAAAACCCCACAGCCATGGTCCGTACAACTTTCCTGAAGTGCTTTTTTTTTTTAATTTTATTTACCAAGAACATGTATTGGTACATTGTATACCCAATGATCACATTCATCATAGTTAATTTGTACCTGTACGTGATATATCTTGTTTCCTCCCTTCTTCCTCACCTGCGAAGTGCTTTAAAAAGTGTTACTGAAACATATTTTCTCTAACAATGCCAAACTCAAAAAGCCACAGAAAACATTGCCCTTGATGGTTAAAATGTTTTTGAGCCCAGCTGCATGTTCATAATGTGGAAAATCAACAATAGAGAGACCTTGAAATCTTAGGAAGCCATTATTTCCCCAATATTCTTGTAAGAGATGGCGTATTAGTAATATTTCTAAGTTCTATATCTTGGCAATGCAACACAAAACAACAATTTTTGCAAGGTTCTATACAGATATGCAAAATAAATATCTGCAGAGTGTCTTGTTCAATGTATTTTTAAAAGCATTGAAAATGTGCATTTTCTCTAAATATTCTCTTACCATAAATATCCAATCATTTTTAGTTGTCATTGTCTTAACTTTTGCCACAAGCATGTGCTGCACACCCCTGTGAAGTGGAGAATTTTTTACAACAGCTAATGCTGCAATCCATTCAAGGTACAGAGGAAACTTGTGGTAATCTGTGAAGGCTATAAAACAAACCAGAATGAAAGACTTGAATTTTTCAGATATGCCATATTTAAAAATACTTTTTAGTAATTCAGAGGAGAAAAATGTTTGGTTGGAAGCTAGAATGATTTCAAGGGAAGATATATCTGGTGAAGGCCTAAAGAATGTGCTGGCTACATGTGGCTTGCAACTGTCTATTTTCAACCATGCAAGTGGGTTGTGTTCCTGAGACAGATGTTTTATACAGCCATGACTCAGTGTATATTAGCTTGGGCAAATATTCTCAAAATCTGTGAAAGGCAAATGGAAGAATCTAAATATTCTAGAATAGTTAATCATAGATTTAATCACAAGATATAAACTATTAAGATATTACTAAAAAAAAAACAAACCCAGTAACAGTCTCTGTCTTACATCTCCTCAGTCATTGTGTATATATAGATGGCCTCACGGATAACTGCTGCCTTAACCTGGTGGCTAAAGTGATTCTGTTTCCCCTACCACTGCTTGTGGGAGATATCTTTCACATATACTCCTCCTAATTCCTTTGACCATGTAAAACTCCCTTGAACTTCTCCCACTATAGCTCCCAGACAGGGATCCTTATGGTAATCATGTGAGAAATAACAGCAAGGAAGTAACAAGAGGCAAGATACCCTCCCTTAGGACCACCATTTGAGGCTTTTCCTCTTCCCTGTTTCTATAGCTGCCTCATCTAGCTAAGGCACCAGCTCATTTGCCAAATCTCTACACTTGTTTCATCCTAACTCTTGAAAAGCCTGTAGATAGCCCTTAATTCTTCCTTATCTAATTAAACTCCAGGAGATTCATTGAACATAGGTGGCTTCCACATTACTCAAGAGAGAAACATTACTCAAGACCCATTGTTATGGTTTAGATCTAGAATCCCATCGCACCCAATACAATTCACATGCTTGGAGGTGACTGGATGGCAGGAGAATTATAATCATCAGTGGTTTCATGCATTGATGAGTTCAGTGCTGTTAGGAGGTAGGGCCTAGTCCAAAGAGATGGACCTCGGAAGGCGTGACCTGGAAGGGTGTATCTCCCTTCCTAGTTCCTCCCTTCTCTCTCTGCTTTCTGGTTGCCATGGGTTTAACACCTTTTTCTCCACCATGTCCCTCTGCCACACTATTTCTGCCTTGGAGTCAGCCAACTATGTACTGAACCCATTTGCTAAAATAAACCTCTCCTCCTTTAAGTTTTTGGCATCAGGTGATTTGTCCCAGTGATGAAAAAGTGGCTAAGATACCCATTATCTGTCTTAACTCTCTCCAAAACTATTTTGGAAAAAAATAAAGTATGGGTAGGAAGATAGTATGTAAGGAATTTTTATTTTTCTCATTGTCTTTTTCTTATAATTTCTAGCAAAAAATCTTGGAAATTCTGCAGAAGGAAGAGATGTCTTTGCTGGGACTGTTTTTCTTATACCAGGAATCAAGGAATGAAATATAGGAATAGTTGAAAGTAAAGAAAGTGGCAGTGTAAATGATATCACACTGCCCAAATCCTGGTGCTCTCAGAGGAAATAAAAGGAGCATCCAGAAGTCTGACATAGGTGAAAAAATTCTTCTAGAAATTTCTACTAGACAGAACATCTTTGTCCCTGATATTTCTTCAATTCTTGACATCCTGAATGTACATTCATCTATTGTGGTGTGAAAGTATACCCATCTTCTTTTCCAGTATCGTCTTGCCAAAACATTAGTTCATATGTATTTCAGCATCAACTTCTGTTACTACTACACAGCAGAAAGGAGTTCTTATCAGCTGAAGTAGCTAGAACATAGAATATTTTCAAACATTTCATGAGGATTTTCTTGTTCACTTTGCCTAGCACTAGTTACAGAAATAAGTAGCACACTCTGAACCTCAAACTGCTTCAAGTCTATGAAAGAGAAACACAAATATATAAATGACATTAATATGATAGATGCTAGAAGAACAGGGCGAACCAATGTCAACCAATGAAAAGAAGATAAGAAAGGGCATTCCAGGTCAAATGAGCAACTGATGCAAATAGATGGAGAGTGAGCAGAGATCTAAAGATTCAAAGGTAGTTTGATATGGCTGTGCCATTATGTAAACGTCAGGGGAATCAGAGAAAAGACTGGAAAAGTATGCATGATTAGATCATGAGTGGCTTTGTTTAACAAACATGGACATTTTGCTTTTTTTGCCAAAGGCAGCGTGAATACATTGAAGGATTTCCCACAGGATAGAAATATGATCAGATTTAACTTTTTGAAAGATCACCTTTAAAAAAAAATCACCTTGATTGCATTTTAATAATGAACGAGAGGTATTTGATACCAAAGGCAGGAGACCACTTAATCAGGTGCATCTCAGTTAGGAGAAACCTGATCCAGGACAGTGGCATTGGGGCTGTAAAGGGAAAGCATTAACACATTTTTAGAAATGTAGGTGAGATGGATTTGGTGACAATAAATGTTAATGTAAAGGACTGGACGGAAACTAGAATGACTCTCAGGCTTGTGGTTTGAAACATGAGTTAATTGTGTGTTTCACTCTGACAGGAAATGTAAAGTTGAAGACTTGATTTGCTGAGTTTCAGGTGTATCAGAGCATATGATTAGTGACGTCAAGGGCAGCTAGATAGAAGGTTTGGGCTTAGAAAAATGAGGAGGATGCAAATGCAGATTCTGGACTTCAGGTTATGTGCAGTTGGTCAGTTCACACCTCAGTCTTTTCTGCCCAGGATACAAATCCCTGCATCACCAGATTGTGCCCCCTCTACACTCTTGAGTCTGTGACTTACACATAAACACAAACTCATGAGTCATTGATTTCAGAAATGTGCCCAACCTGCTCTTTCAAGTTGAGAAAAGAAAGCCAGAGTAGTGCCAGATTTTCTTTTCTTTTTTCTTTTTTTTTTTTAAGAGGACAATTTATTTAAAAGCGGTGAAAAAGGTAGGAAAAGGAGATGACAGATAGCTACTTGACAAGTAGGGAGCTTTCAAAAGCAAAATACTCAGTGTCAGATTTTCAACTGGTGCCCCGTGGTGCTGGCTCACTTTTGAATGTCATTCTTAGCTTTGGCAACTTGGTCAAAATTTAAAGCCCACTTTGGAATTTTTGTTGTTTCCATCAACCATTTCTTTCTTTTCTTTTTTTTTTTGGTCCTGGGGATTGAACTCTGAGCCTTGTGCTTGCAAGGCAAGCACTCTAACCACTGAGCTAAATCCCCAGCCCTCCATCAACCATTTCAGAGCCTATGATACCCCATGAAATATTTTTCACAAAGATTTTGAAAAACACACCATCTCTGGGATTCACTATTTTAAAGACTCTATTTGGTGAGCAAAATGTATCTTAGTGCAAATTCAAAATGTTGGCCCTTGTATAGGCATATCGTTTGTACATGGCAGTTCTACCTGTCAACAGGGCTGAGGTATTTGGCTTTTGTGTTTGGTGGGAGTACTTAAATCCAGTTTTATTTTTACTGGTAGGTATTTCAAAAGCTAACATGCTTTACTTTGTCCCTAGAGAAGAGGAATGGACATGAGTATTTCAACAAATGCAGAAGCCCATATTTCGAACTTTGGAAGTTTCTACTGAAAGTACATTGAAGTCTTGATAACTAATGTTGTGGTTTGGGTAAGCGAACCTCCAAAATCCTATGTGTTAAAAGAATCATCCTCAGGTTGGTGCTATGGGGAGGTATCAGTACCTTTAGGAAGTGAAGCCAAGTGGGAGATCTTGTGGTCCTTGCGGATGTGCTCTTGAGATGGATATTAGGATGCTAGGCCCTTTTCCTCCTCTCTTTCTCTTTCTGACCATGAGGGTAAGGTTTATTCCACCTCTTCCACCATGATACATTGCCTAGCTACACGCCTAACAGCAACAGGCTGACTGATCATGGACTGAAACCTTCAATATAAACCTTTCTTCTTTTTAAGTCAATAGTCTTAGGTATTTCATTACAGTGAGGAAAGCTGGCTAACACAAACAATAAGGCTTAAACTCCTTTACTCTCTGTCCTCTGCATAGTACTGGTTCCCCCAAAATCTTTTCCTTAGTATTTGGCAGGAACAGAGAGTCTATTGTTTAGCATACAGGGCAACATTCAAGAATGAACACATATTTCTCTAACATGTTATTCAGGGCAATAAATTCTATATATCAGGTATGTTACTGGTAAAACTGGGTTTTGCAGGCCAGCTTGAGAAAATATGAAAATGGTAAGTCATATGAATGGACTCACATTAGGCTGACAGAAATCTGCAGAAAATTTTGTCTTTTTATCTTGAAAGAATTTTAGTCAATGGCAATCTTTCTATTATGAAGACTTTGAGTTTGTGACATATTCAGAGGAACCAGAAGTGAGCTGACTCTTTAGAAACTATTCCCTAGAATAGGGAACTAGCAAAGAAAGCTCTCAGAATCCATTATCCATCTGCCTAAAGATTTACAGGTAGAAGAGCACTGAAAGTGTCCCCTGCCAAGAGGACCCCTGCCTGCACACTGTTTACAGGTAAATACCTTGGAATGATGCCTATGATGCATATTCATGGTGAAAACAGATAATAGAAAAATATTTCCAAAGGGTACATAGAACCCCAAATTAACATCAGTATTAATCTGAGTATTAACATTTCTCTTTACCATTCCCTGAGGCACTAAGAACTGAGGGCTCTGATTATATGATTTTTTTGAATGGGCCAGAAGATTAACTACTTCCCAGTTTTTTACATAATGCTTTATAAAATTATCCTGTTCCTATCCTGAATGAGCTAATTTGGAAATAAACTATCTACCTAATGATAATTAAGAGCTTACTGTAAAAGCAAAAGAACAGAAATGAAAAAAATAAAAGAAAAAAAGAAAAAGGAAAAACTATTAGGAAAGTGGCTAGGAGAGGTCCCAAATGCCTTTTTAATAAATTGCATTCTCTTAAGAGGCAATAGGCAGTGAACTATAGCATCACTCTAAAGATAATGGCTTTCTCCTTTTTAACTTTCATTGTTAATCTTGAAAAATCAATCTATGTGCAATAAATACTTTCTTCTTGAGCAAGGCATGCTGTAAGAAGAAAGTTGGCATCAAAGTCTGACATTATCTAGTCACTATTCTTTACCTCTCCCCTACCAAAAAATAAAAAGGTGCATTTGAAATATACTATGTATTTTTTGTATTTAGTTTAGAAAGATTTTTAAAAATAAATTTTACTTTTTAGAGCCCTTTTAGGGTCACAGCAAAATTAAGAAAAAGGTACAGTGATTTCCTGTATCTCCCCCACCATTGACTTCCCCCACCAAAGGGATATATTTGTTACGACCTGATGAGCCTACACTCACACAGCACAATTACTTGAAGTCCATAGTTTACAATGGAGTTCATTCTTGGTGTGGTACATTCTACAGATTTTGACAAATGTATAATAATATGTATCCACCATTGCAGGATCATATCAAGTAGTTTCACTGTCCTAAAAATCCTCTGTGCTTCACCTCTTCATCCTTTTTCCACCTGACTTCTAAAAATGCAGTGTCTTTTTATTGTCACCCTAATTTTGCTAGAATGTCCAGTAGTTACAATTATACAGTATGTAACCTTTTCAGGTTGGCTTCTTTTACTTAGTAACATGCATTATCTTTTTCAATAGGCATCACCGAACTTCCCCAAACATTACATCTTGAGTGTTGTTGCAAAAAAGAGCATGCAGACCCATTCTCAGGGACTGGTTTCGGCTTGTGGCAAGTCCCTGACTTTTACTAAGGCTTGGTATCCTCATGTGCAAAATGAAAATAATATTAACATCTGTCCCACTAATTGTACCACTTTGTGAAGATCGGGTTTCTTTTCTAGGAAATGAAGATAATAATGGCTTGTAACATTGTTGTAGTATTTAAATTGGCAATGTGTATAAAGAGCTTATCACTATGTCTGGAACTTATAACAAAGGTAGCTAACAATTTTATTTTTATTACAATATATATGTTAAATATTTTCTATTCAAACATCCGAAGGTACTCTCTCCTCTTTTTCACCTAGTTCTGTGGGGCACAGTTTCTAAAAACTGCATCAGTTGAGTGCCCTAAATTTCTCCATGAATTCAGGCAATTGGAAGTCGCAGAAGTTCAGAAGATGGGAAGTGTTGTGTTTTACTTCCTGGAACTCTTCTCTGTTTGTCTATAGTTTGGGTGAATTTGTCTATGAAGGCCAAAGATGTGCTGGGCAAACTGCTGAGCAACTCATCATTGTAGCGTCACTGGTTTCTTTTAACCTTGCCCACTCTTTGTAAGTAACCCCTTATATTAACTCTTCTCAGATAATTTAAAAATGTGTTTCCTATTTCCTGTCAGGAGTGCACATAATGTTTGACTCAAAAATTATCATCATCTTTTTACATCATAAAGCAGTCCAGATATCATAAATCAAAAACCTTAAGCTACCTTTTAAAATCTTGCAAATAATTATGTAATAATACTTCTATATCCAACATTGGTTAGGATTTATTAAGATCTACTTCTTGATTCCATTTTTAAAAAGTGAAAGAAATAAATAAACAGAAAAAATTACAAATCTGATTAAAATTTGCAACATATCTTTAAGAAACCCTGGTCAATTTTTCCTCATTTTTTAATATACCAAAAAATGTAACAACAACAAAATCTCTGTATATTATTGGTACAGCAATAATCTGTGTTGGCAGAACAATGGCAACTACTTAAAATGTATTTAATGTTAACAGCTGATGTTTTAGTAGATATGTTTTTTTCACAACCTCATGTCTCTTTTCTGGCTCACTGAATTAAGGGAAAACAGGCTAGCTTAATAGGAAGACTTTTCTAAGAATAGCCAAGGAAATTTGCAACTGCAACATATATTTTCACTAATGACAGAGGAATTAACTGAAGGGCATATAACATCCTGTGGTGGCTCTACCTTACCACATTGGACTAACTATTTTACCTTAACAGCAAACAGCATTTTTTCCAATTTTGTAAATATTAACAAATACATATTTTAATTACAGATTTCCTCATATTGTAATAAAAATGGGCCCATTTAATATTAACTTTAAAAAATAACAAGGACACTAGAGAATGTATGAATGGAGTTCTGTTTTTGGTGAAGAGCATGGTGTGAAGTGTACATGGTTCTTTTGCTGGCGTATTCTATAATAAAGCCGCCTACCTTAGTCTTTGGTCGAGTTCCAGTTGACATTTGGTTTGGTACACATCAAGATTCTAGGTGTTTTCAGTTTTGTTTCTATAAATTCCTTGCTTCTGATGATTTTCTTAAAGGAGTAGTACTCTCCAGGTTTACAGAATCCTATGGAATAGAAAATTTAAACAGATTTTTTTTCACATGGAAATAACTATTCCTGTACAATATTTCAAGTGAGTTAATATAAATACATATTAAGATAACAATGATTTTGAAAGAATTAACATAAAATATAAGAACATTCTTAAATATTAATAATTTTCCTGAAGTATTTAAGCTTAGTAGATCAACCCCAGTAAAGCCTAAAAATTTGTTTTATAAAGTAAAAGTAATTTTAAATTATCAAGGTAAAATGTAATATTCAATTAGCACATTTAAGAACTCTTTAAAATGCAAAATCAAAATGTTTTATGTATTCACCATTATTATTTTTATTCAAAAATAAAAATACATGCATGGTATAAAACACAATGTTTTAAAATATGTAAACATTGTAAAATGCTTAAATAAAACAAATTAACATATGCATTCTCTCACATACTCTCACGCTTAAAATACTAGCAATTTTTGAAGTATAGTTGATTATATCAACTATAATCACCATGTTGTATAATAAATAGAACTCTTGGATTTCTTCCTCTTACCTAGCTGAAATTTTATATGCTTTGACCAGCAGAATTAAAAAAAAATTGAAGTGGTTGAGGATTTAGCTCAGTGGTTAGAGTGCTTGCCTCACAAGCACAAGGCCCTGAGTTCAATCCCCAGCACACACAAGCACACACAAAAAAAACTGAAATAACACAATGTGATTCCTTTAGCTCCACATTATTCTTTATGATCTCAGTTCACATGCTGTACTTATGGTGAACAAATAATAAAATTATATTTCTGAAGGTTAGCTATGCAAGTGAAATGATTTTAAAATATTTTAACATGAAGAGAATCTTAAGCTTTTCGAGTACAAGGAAAGTTATTTTCTAGAATGTTGGGTAAATTCTTATTAAATTGGAGCAATTTTGTCTTCACTAATCATTCCCATCACTTGAATTCTTCCACATATGTCTATGTCCAAGTTATAGAAGTTATCTAAAAGAGTTCAGTGTTCTCTCTTGGCCTATTTTATCTGGAAAAATTATCATATTCTGCAGAAATAGGAACATTTAGAAGTGTAAACTTTTCACTTAACTAAAATTTTACTTATAGATCATCAGGTTGTATTTTGGCAGGAGAAATCTGAATTAAACAGACTGGTATGTGATCTACCACTGCCAAATATTAACTATATAGCATTGGATTTAATTTCCTCAATCAGAGTTGACCTGTAAAATACATTTTTGGCAATTATTCAACATTTCTTTGTGTCTGGCATATTTGGCCAATGGCATGTGAGTATGAAGAAATATATTAGGTAAATAGAATCTTTAAATGTGCTGATTAGTTATTACATTTCTCCTAGTCTTGGTGCTTATAGCAATTCTCCCATGAAATAAAGCATTGAAGATGATGATGATGATGATGATGATGATGATGATGATGATGATAATGATGAAAATGATGGTAGCTAATATTTTGGTCAGGTACTGTGTTATGTGTTTTATATATTTATATATTTTCAAGAGAATCTTCCATTTTTGTTTTGTTTTGTTTTGTTTTCTGTTTTTGGTGCTGGGGATCAAACTCAGGGCCTTGTGCTTGCAAGGCAAGCACTCTAACTGCTGAGCTAAATCCCCAGCCCTCTTCCATTTTTTTTGTTATAGAAATTTACTAGATTAAAAATGTGCCCATAGGAAGTTTGCAGGACATAAAACAGTGAGTATGGACTTATGCCATTGAGGAAAGTCTGTGAAAAAGCTAATGGTCCTATGTTATTTCAAATATACAGGGAGTTTTAAAAAAGCATGAAAATTCTTATATTTGAGGGGAAAAAGGGGACAAATTATGCTACCTTGAACAAGTAGCCAGGGGAGCTCACAACAGGAGTCCACCATTGATTTGACCAATTAGTTGCTCTCTTCTGATTCTTACTAATGCCTCTTTCTGCTAGCTGGTATAGACACTATTGATAGGTGCCTCAAGAAACAGTCACTGTATGGTCACTTGAAAATGAAGATGATACTGGTGCCTGTGACAGTAGGTGGTATGACTCCATAAAAACCCCATAAGCACTACTGTTGCCAAAATATGGTAGGTCAGAATAGTCTCCTTCTCCTCTTCTTCCTCCTCCTTTTCTTTTCTTTTCTTCTCTTGAAAGTTTGGCATATATGTTATTCAGGAAATACTAACAATGACAGACTATGACATATGAGATCTTATGTCTAATGTTTTCACATCTTTTTATCTAGCTTTTCTTCTTCCCGACAATTCTGTGAGATGAGTTTAGTTGTTCCAATTCTATGAAAGAATTCCTAAAGAGGGAGGAAAAGTTGCTTGACTCAGCTCATGTTACAAACAAGACCTAAGAACTTTTCTTTCTTCTCAGTGATTTTTGCTCCATCACATTTTTCTTTGTATCCTGGCCTGGCCCCACTCCCATGACTTCTGCTTTCTAAATCCCAGTGTCTTCCACTGTAGACACTCAGCCAGCTGCTTAATGGATCTGAGATCTTATTAGCCTTAGAGATGAGTATCTGTAGATGTTGGAAAACGAAGCTGAACCTGCAGGAAGGAACTGGTCATCATGACCAGAAGCTTTCTAGAGCTGCCATGGCATGGGCAGAGTCATGTATAACACTTGTTGAATGTATACTAAGGCATATTACAGTTCTGCTACTGTTATAAGTAGTATCTTATTAAAATTTCATTTGCTATATTCTAATCATTGCTGTTATAGAGTTTGATTTGTCTTAGTTGTTGTTTTATCTATAAATATAGCCCTTTTTATCAATTTGGTTATTTTAAATGGTTTATTAATTTAAAATATATATTGAAAAAATTTTTCTTAAAGTTGTCTTTGTAATTTTGCATCTGGAACTAAAAGTGATGTTCTTTTCTTTACATTACTTCTACTTGTATTTTTTAATTTTCCTTATCACACTGGCTAGGACTGCCCATCAGTAACAAGGTAGTAAGAGAGTTGGATTATTTCTGATTTTAAGGAGAATGTTTCAATATTTCTCCACTGAAGTATGACGCTGGCTCTTCTTGTTTTCAATTAGGTAGTACCATTATTTTGAAAAAAAATTTTCACATGAAAAGAATTTGAATTTTACTGAATGTTTTTCTTAAGGTGACATATTTTTCCTAATTTATAAGTTACATTAATTAATCTTACAATTCTAAGCCAACTATGTATTCCTGTACTACATTATCAAAATACTCTTCTAATCTTCTAAGATTATTTATCACAATGAATGTTGGAATTTATGAAATGCCCTTTAGATAATTCAATTTAGCAGTGAACTACAGTAACAGATTTACAATTCTTATTGCAATCATTATTACAATTATTAACCCTCATTATGTTTGGAGAACAACTGTGCCTGGTTGTGTTCAGCAATTCCTTTTGATTTTATTGAATTTGGTTAGCTAGGATTCTCTTTTGTATCGCTGTACTCCTATTCATTTTTATGCTCTTAAATTTTTCTAGAGATGTTAATTTTATGAAATAAATATGGAAGCTAAAACATTTTTTAATATTAAAGTTGTGCTTCTTTACAAATAAAAATGGAGAACATTTATATTGCATGATAATAGTCTTTGAAAATTTCAAAGAATTCATAGACAAAGCTGTCTGGCCCATTGGGAAAGGTACTTTTTCGATAAATTCATTTCTCCCACTCATTTTTGTGCTATTGTGGCATGCAACTTCTTTTTTTAATTTTTTAATTTATTTTAATGGTACATTTTAGATGTACATAGTGATAACATTCATCATAGGGGATTTGTACCTGTACATGACACATCTTGTTGCTTCTTTTTTTCCCATCCCCTTCCCCTCCCTTCACCCCATCTGAGTGAACTTCGACAATATATTTACTATAATGTTGTCTACTACATTTAATCATTCAAATTATTAGCAAATTTTTATAGACTCTTGCACTTTTAAAATCATACTATATTTGATATTATAGTCCTCTTATTCTTAATTTTATTCATGTTGCTTAGTACAAAGGACCTAGGCTTTAAATTAGATTCGACACCAAGTTAGGTAAGTCATATAACGTATTAGATCTCAGTCTAACCATCAGTACTTCTGGGAAGTCTTGCATTACTTCTTGTAGACATTAGTATGGATTCTTATACTTCCTCTGTCAAAATGTTTGTCTAATATTATTATTGTTATTATTTAGAGATCAGCTATACTAAATTGTAAATTCTACGAGTATAATGATGAGCTTTAGTTTACTGCTAAACGGCACGTCTGAGACAGAGTGAACATTCAGTAAATATTTTTTGAACAAACAAGTAATTGCTTATTTCCGTGGCTTTCACTGCCTGTCTTTCTCTAAGAGTACAAGTTTTAATCAATGTTTACAGTGACTGCTATGGTTTGAATTTTCCCTCCAAAACTCTCGTTAAAATTTAATTGCCACTCTTACAGTATTAAGATCTTTCACTGGTGACCTGGGAATGAGGGCTCTGTCGCTATGAATAGATTAGTGCCCTTATTGTGGAAGACGGCTTGCTATAAAAGTGGCTCCCTCTTGTTCTCTGGGTCTCCCACACATGCTCTTTTGCCCTTCCACCATCAGTCAGCCATGGAAGGACCTGGCCACATGTGAGTGCTGTGCTATTGGACTTCCAGCTTCCAGAATCACGAGCCCCAAACATTTCTGTTTATAATTACCCAGCTTCTAGACATTCTGTGATAGCAGCAGAAAATGAACTAAGATGGCATACCTTGTTAAGAGCACGTTTAAGTAATGCAAGCCTGTAGCTAGAACGCAGGTTTCAAATCTAGGCTCTGCCATTTACCAGCTATGTAACCATGAAAAAATTACTTCCCCTGTCTGTTCCTCAGCCGCTTCACCAGGGAAACTAGAATAGTGCTTTGTATTCTCTGGATTGTAGGGAATACTTGTAAAATACTTTTTAAAATGTCTAACACATTTCAGCGATGAATTAATATTAGCTATTATGATGTCAGTACATGACAGGTGAATGGATAAAAGAATTTGAAAATCTGTAAAAATAGAGAACATGAAGATAATACTCTGCCTCTGGTATGTTCTGAGGATCATCGATGCGAGTTTTAAATAATGACAACCTTATGAAATGTTTTATTAGAACCCCATCACAAATAGGAAGATTCAGTGGTCAAAAAGGTGGGGAACATTTCTTTCTTTAGGAAAAGGATAGCACTGACAAAACTTTTATTAGGTTTTGTTCATTGTGAAATTTTTCTCTATGTTTTAAATTCTTCTACAAGAAGCTACAAGTAGATTATACTTGTAGCTTTATATAAGGGATTAATTTCTTTTTTCTGCAAATAATAAGAATTTTTCTTCAGACTTCATAGTTTCATGGAGAACAATCTCTGATTTTTCAAATTTCATGTTTTACTGAGTCTCTATCCATCGCTTACTTTTTGTGCTTCACATATTATTCAAATAATGCTTCATTTGTTTTCATACGAATCTCCCCTAAAATGCTTTTTAAAATGTTATCTTTATAGTCATTTTCAAAGGTTGCTAGGTATTGGTAATAAAATATTAGATTTCACTGATGTAACAAACACCACTGAACATTTTCAACTGTACACAATTAAGCCATGACAGGAAATCAGTTAAGAATTATAGGAAACAAATAATGAAATTCTCCTTATCTTTGCCCAAATTTTATAGAGAGCTTATGGAAAAATTTCTAATATAGTCACATTTATGCAAATGTACCAAAATATCAGGTGTTGGGATTATTGACTGTCCACGCCAGTAGAGACAAAGAACAAATCCCTTTACTCATTTTGTTCCTTACAGAATAGAAGACGAAAATACAGACAGACAATACCTTTATTTAAAAACTTATAGGACTTTTCCAAAATTATATATTTTGATTTGCAAATAAAATTCAAAATTATAGCAGTGTTTTTTAAATTTTCTCACTTGCAAAGAAAAATATGACTTAGAAACTGAACACCAAAACAGTCAATATTATATGAACACACCAGATATTTTAAAAATCCCTATTTCAAAACAATTAGCATACTAAATATTAATACTCAGTTATCCAATCAATAATATCCAAAAGACATAAATGATGTAGTATTAGTTTTGGGTTCCAAATATAAGTGAAGTAAACTGAGGGTCAGAGCTTAGCATATGCTGAAAATTGTCCTTTTCTTTCATCTGTCATGTAGATTTCCTTATGTCAAAAAAGAAGTCTGTGTAACTTTCAGAGAATATTAAAAACATGATGAAAAAAAGTGAAGCACATGTAATAGTTTTTCCCAAGCTGAGCTAAAATAATTTGTATTAATCTTTGACATTATTTCTAATCTCAGTTCTTCCTATAATGGAGACTACTTACCCTGTTGAATAATTAAAAAGATATCACCTAATTTCAGTTCTGATTAAGTGAGAGGTTTTCTGGTTTTTCAAATATCCTACTGCTGAACACAAATTTCCTCTTCTCCATCACATTAAATGCCATTTACTTAGTACTTATAATTTAGTGTAGTGTAAGTGGGCTGTTACTTAAATTCATGGGTGTGTGTGTGTGTGCGTGTGTGTGTAGTACTGAGGACTGAACTCAAGCCCTGCACATTGAGCTACATTTCCAGTCCTTTTCAAGTATTTTTTGAGACAGATTTTCACTAAGCTGCCCAGGCTGGGCTGAAACTCACGAAACTTCTGCCTCAGCCACTCAAGAGTGCTGAAATTACAGGCATGCACCACACCACCATTTGTTTTCCTAAATTTCTACTGTGAATCCTCTGCTTACTGTGTGACCCTGCAAGCCACTTAATCTCTCTATGTCTTGCTAATTGGAGATGTTAATAGGACCTACTCATAGGATTTTATTTTTGGTTCATATTTTACCCAGGACATAGCCAGGGGTTTAAGAAAACAGAGATCTAATTATGATTACACTCTGTGAGAGCTATGACTATATCATTTCTGATGAGTCAAGTACTGCGAAAGAAGTCACCAGAGACCCAATAGGAACAACTAGGAACAAAGTGCTATGCTAACTAAAGAGCCCAAATGTCTCTTCCAAATCCTACAGTGTAATCCACTGAAAATGGATATAGAAATAAAGGAATAAAACATGAAATGTGAGAACACAGAAGAATCACAATGATGTCTAGGCCTACTTAAAAGTTACATATCAAACAAGCTTTTATAGTCTCATGCTTCTATTTCTGTACTTGTTCAGTTGAGGTAGGCATCTGTATCTTTTCCCTGCACTAAATGGCTTCTTAGGAAAAGTACATCTGTGGAGTTCCTCAATTCTTGTCACTTCTTATTTATGTATCCATTCATTCATTCATATGTCAAGCATTATTTAAGCATGGTGAAAACAAAAATAAATGTTTCCTTGAAAGGTTCTAATCTAGAGAGAAAAGGTCATGTAGCCAGATAATTTGACAAGGATTTAGGCCAAGGTATATACAAAATGGTATGGGAAAAGAGACAAAATAACAAATAGTTCTGCCTAGGGCAGAAGGATGAGTCCATGGAGGAGGTAACCTTTAAAAGTTTTGAAGGAAGAATAGTATTTCAGGGGAAGAAAATCCCAAAGGTATTAATGTACAAAAAGAATACAGTATGCTTGAAGAGTAGTAAAGATTTTAATCTCATCTCATCTAATGGTGTTTAGAAAATGGCAGCAAATGATGTATGAAAGGTGGATGGGGACCCCCAGCTAAGAAGCCACATACATATTAAGGGTTTGACTTTGTGCTGTAGGTAATGAGAACCCTATAGTTACTCTTTTTACTGTTGTATTTCATAACTTGGATAAAAATACAAATAAATTATAAAAATATCAGTAAGTTTTAACCATGCATAATACTCTCCAATATCCCAACATTTAAATTGAGCTTAATTCTCCCTTACCTCTGCTCCTTCTGTGTGTGAATACTTTTCAAAACAATGTTTTTATTGTTAAATAAATCAGACACAGAAAAGCAAAAAAAACCCCAGATATGTGAATTAATTACTTCCCCACCCATGCTGATCTTGACCGTGAGGACTAATGACAGTGTACATAAAACTCTAGGCACATGCTAGGAGCTTAATAAATGGTGGTTACTTTTGAACCACAGTCAGAGATACTGCTATACACTTCCATTGTAAGCTATTTTCCTACTACACGAATATGACTCTTTTCTCTAACTGCTCCCAAAGTTGCTAGAAAGGACAAATCTTATGCTTAATTTATATCAATCAGAATACTGTTCAGAAATTTGTGCTTAGAATTTTTCAAAAATAATTGATGACTGCTCAATAAGTACAAATAAGTCATGAAATCACAACAGGAATACTTCAGGACAGTCCAAGAAAGCTTATCAGCAACCCTGAAGTCGCATCTTTTGTTTGCTCAGTGTACTTCTCATTTTTATACTCTATAGCCTTAGATTTCTCATTGTGAGTGGAATGTCTCATTAATTTATGCTCTGGAGTCTCCTACCATAAAACCGTAGGCCCTTAAAAATTATTCTGAAATATTACACTTTTGGAATATCTTCCTTGGAATGATACTCAAGCTTAATGGGGGTCACATGATTTAAATGGGTGACACACTGCTATGTGTAAAGTTGCCTCTAAGCATTTTAAGAACGGTCTGCTGAAGATTTGGAAAAATAATGAAGTAACATCTGTCTAGTTTTAAATCTAAACAGGTAGATTTGAAATTCAAAAAGGTCTTTTGTTTATCAATTAGTCATGAATACTTAAAGATGTTTGAAACCACATATGATGTTTTCCTGTTTTGTGATCACATACAGTATCACGTAAGATGAAAAACCACTTTCTTTTTAAACATATTCCCTTTATATACAGAACACTGTTGAGGGGTACAGAAGTTTCAGTGGTCTTTGGCTATACTTCACTCTTCCTCCTTTTCCTCTTCCGATCCTCCTTGTTATGTGTATCTGTATGCAGGTTGGTGGTGGCGTGGGGGTGGTACGTACTCCTGATCCCAGGGCCTTCATACTGAGCTACAGTTCTAATTTTTTTGTTTTTTGATTTTGATAGAGGGTCTCAGTAAGTCACTAAGTTGCCCAAGATGAGTTCTAATTTGATCCTCCTGCCTCAGTATTCTTCTTAATCAACTCATTGTCTAATGTAAGTAGTACTGCACTAGGGATTGTGCCTGTTTTAATATAATAGAATTAATTTCCCTTATTATTATATAAGTTGTGGTCATCCATCATCCAAACTCTTCACTACAAATGAAACATTAACCCTAAATACAGAAAGTAGACAAAATGAAAATGTACTGTTCTATTGATGAAAGACCTCATTTTTTTTCCCTACAACAAAATTCTTCCAAATTGTGGACAGAATACAAAAAGCAGCAAAACAGGTTTCTTTATTACATAAATCTGAATATGTTTAGCCAAAAATAGAAACAAAAGCACAAAGTGGACATTTTAGCCCCAAATCTTTATTTAAACTTTATATATGGCAGTACTAGGGATTGAACTAAGAGCCTTCACATTGAGCTATATCCCCAGCTCTTTATTTTTTTTTTTAATTTTAAGACAGGGTCTAGTAAAGTCACTAAATTGCACAGGATGGGCTTGAACTTGGACTCTTTCTGCTGCAGCCTCCCAGAGTCATACCACAGAGAATTAATGAAATCAAGAATGTAATCATTTTTAGTAGCTTAAAAATAAAACTTCAAGAAGCAGGTAATTCAGAGAGAAAGAAATCTGTTTATTCTTTTGAAAAATAACCCTAATTATATGATTTAAAGAGATATAACAAAGGCCTGCTGTGAAAGAGGAGAAAGTTCTTAGACTATATTGGCTGTCTTTTACCAAGGGCAAACTTATTTTGAACACATAATACTTATACTTTTTCTCTTATCACAGAAGCTGGAGTAAATACATTCCAGCCCTCAATATGACTATTTGTGCTTTGGGGATAAAGAGAACTTTGCACCCTTATTTATTGCTTCTTCTTATTTCTCTACAATAACCCCATTCAGGGAAATAAAAGGCACATTTGTTTTACTGATTCCATCTAAGAACATTATAAAAGGCAAGATAACTGCCAGAAAATCTGTACTTAAACTACTGGAATATAGGAGGACTGATAAATGCTTTATAGACCATGCAGAGGTCAGACCTAACCACTCCAGCTAGTTCCCACCATGATTGGGAATAAGAGCATCTGGTGGTTTTTGAGACATTAATAGAACAGGATTATAGGAAAGTGACTCTAGATTTAACATTTCTTTCTGTGTGTGTGCAAATAAATTCAGTATATATGATTGTTAAGTCCCACTGCTATTGTTATGGTTTAGACTGAGAATGTCTTCCAAAGGCCTCATGTGCTCACAACATGAGAGCTTTTGGAAGATGACTGGACAGTAGGGGGACTACAGCTAACTTGCTTTTAGAAAGTGGGGTCTGGTCAGAAGGGGCAGGTCACTGAAGATCTAACCTGGGTTTACCTTCCTCCTCAGCTCTTCCCTTCTCTCCTCCTGGTCCCTATGATATGAGCAGCTCTTTCTCTGCCAGACCCTTCTACCATGCTGTTTTCTTTTTGGGGTCTCCAACCATAGACATAAACTTCTAAAACTGTGAACCAAAATAAACCTCTCCTTTAAGTTGTGGGTGCCAGGTATTGTGCCTTAGCCATAACAAAGGTGACTAAGATTCAGTTAGAGAAATGAAAGCTCAAAAGTGGAAAACACTGACATGACACAGAAATGACGAAAAAGAGGACTAAGTTATTTATCATTTCTTCACATGCTATTATATTTCTTAAAGCAAGGAAATTAAAAAAATTTCAAGAGTATAACATCATTTGTATAATTTTTTGGTCAATAATTGCAACTCTCTCTCTTCCAAGCTCTATTTTTTTATGCTATGTGTTATAACCATGAAAACAAGCTACCAAATAAAATCAAGCACAGGAAACAAAATGCTCAATTCTGAAACACACTTTCTTAACATGGGAGAGTCTCCTACTGGATCTGAGAATGTTTTCTATTATTAGTCCATACTTACTGCCTAACTGTATGCTCCCTTAGTGGAGGAGGAATAGGTAGATGTTAAGGATGAGTATGAGAGTAGACATGATAAAAACTGAAGTCAAGTATGCAGGGAGCTTTTGAGTCTATCTGGGGTAGGACAATCCTAAGAGCAGAATTAAAAGAGAAAATCTGGCAAATAGCTCTTTCAAAAAACACGCAACTATAAAACAGCTGGGTTTTCCTCTTTAAAGAAGAAATTGTTTCCACCAGCACACTGAACAGAACTTTCCCATGCTGTTTCACCACAGGTTATCCTACGATCTCTGTAATAGCCAGTCTAATTATTAATACACTACAGTTCCACTTTGTCATACAGTTTTCTAAATGAATCTGCCTCATTATGCTGTTTTATTGGTTTCTTGGTAACAAAATTCTCATGGATGTTATTCACACTGGAGCTTCTTTCAATTTTATTTCAAATTAGTTTATCAAATTTTATTTCATTTTATTATAGTAGTTTTAGATTATAGAAACTATTTCAAGATGCATTACAGAGAAGCAAAACAAGGAATATCACTAGAACTCTATGGATGATAAAACTACTTCAGAATAGTTCCATGATTTTCAATAAAATGCACAAGTTGTTAACCAAGGCAGATTACTGTTTCATTGTTTTGGCAACCTAGAGTATTTGTGCAGTGTTTAGCCCCAAATAATATACCAATCAATGTTTACACACTTAAGTAAATTATATGATGGGCAGCAAGTTGGAAATACTGAATGCTGCTGTTCTGTGGACAGACTATGACTATTCTCTCTGGAGTTAAAACTGTCTCCCTGCATAATTTTATGAGTAATATGAGAAATTACCATGTATGAGACACTTTACAAACATCTTTTCTGAAACCAAACAACCACCGTGGAAAGTAGACATCTTGTTTGATCAATCAGGGAAGGTGAGGCTTAGAAAAATTAAGTAACTTGCTGAACTGCATCCATGCAAGAAGTAGGAAACTTAGGATTAAGTCCTGGTCATTTGGATCTTTCTACCACACACCCATTACTTATGGGAAATACTTTCTGTAATTGTTTCTTGAAATTACAGTCATGAATCAAATCCATTTTCTGTCTGGTATGGTCATTCGGATTCCTTCTACAGCACAGCCATGGACCTGTGGGCAGTATTTTACATAATTATTTCTTGAAATGATGATAAGAAATAAAATCTATCCTCCGGGAAGTGTATTTCTTTACTGGCTTCTATTAAAAAATAAAAGATTTCCTGTAGTCTGACTAGGACATACACTATTAGAGTACCAAAGGTGACATTCTGAATTTACAACTACAGCACTGCCAGTCTGGCTAGTGTGGAAATGGAACCACCCTGTTCTTTGAACACAAAAAGCAGAGGAGGCTTCCCTGTCCAGAAGACGGAGTTACACAAACCTTAAAATCTGTGGCAAGGGAACATCACTGTAGGAAGCCCCACAAATACCTCTAGAAACAAGATGTCTTCTTTTTTGTTTCTGATGTGTGGGAACAAAAGTTGTGATGCTGGTAAACAAAAAGGGTCCTATATTTAATACCATTCAGAGTCTCAGATTAACAGGACTTTTTTTTTTTTTTTAATTAAACTCATCCTCCTGTGAAAAACTAGAAAAGTTGCGTAAAATACAAACAAGACTTTTCTTTTTCTAAAGGTATTTTGAGAATGCAAGATCCTGAAGAAAGGTACAGAGGAATATGGTCATATCCTACTGTTCTCCCCAATTTGGAAGCCCTTTCAGAGGCTGAGCAGTCATGCAGAAATCAACGACTAAGAAGCAGAAGGGCTGTGAAAGAGCCCAGAGGAGTCCCCTGGTACTGAAAACAATAAAAACTGGAGTTCAGTGCCCTCAGAGAAGTGGGGGGGCCTTTGAAAACGCTTCAGTTTTTTTGTTGGGACACAAAAAGGGCCAACCTGGGAGTAAAAATGAACCTGAAACAGACCAAACCAAACAAATACAGGAAAGTATTCGAAATCATCTCAATTCCAAATTCAGATTAAGGTGCTCTGCTTTTGGCCTGCCTTTCTAACATAAGGAAGAATAAATCCTTTAGAGAAGTAAAAAACCTTCCTCTGAACCTAGAAATTTTTTCTATAAACAAAGACAGCAGTCCATTCAGAATTTGTGGGTATACTAGGAAAGAGGAATAAGAAAAAGACAACAGCAATAATATCTACAGATGATCCAAATATTGGCACTATCAGGCACAAACTGTAGAAGTTCACTAAAGAAGTCACCCCCATAATGAGAATCAAGTGAAAATTCTAGAATTTAAAGGTATAATGATTCAAACAATTGAAATTTTAAATTGAAAATCATTTCTGAACAAACTAAAACTCAAAAAGCTTAGGAATAAATTTAACAATATATGTATAAGTCTTGTATGCTTAAAATTAAAAATTAAACAACAAAATAAATGGAGATAAATTCCATGTTCATAAGATTGAAAATCTTCAATATTTTTAAGATGCCAATTCTTCCCAAACTGATAAATAGATTCAATAAAATATCAATCAAAATCCCCACAGGCTTTTTCAGAAATTGAAATATCAATTCTAATACTTGTATTAGAATATAAATGACTCAGAATACATAAAAACATTTTCAGAAAATTAAAATGTTCACTATCTAATTTCTAGATTTATAAAGCTACCATAAGCAATATAATGTGGCAATGGCTTAAGGATACTCATTAACTTATCAACTGAACTACACAGAATAAAGATTTAGAAAATCAGCTGATCTGGCACCGATTACAAAGATGCCAAAGTAATTCAATGGAAGAAAGGCAATAATGCTGTTAATGACTGGATTTTGAAAAATATAAACATCAACCTGTCATCATATTATGCAAAAAATTCATTACATCATAGACCATGAAGTACAGTCAACCCTCTATATCATGGATTCTGCATTCATGGATCCAACCAATTGTGGATAGAAAAAAATTTAAATATTTGTTTTAAAAACAGTGCCTACATTGATCACACAAACTTCTTTACCTGCCATTACTCCCTAAGCACTACAGTATAACAACTATTTACATAGCATTTACATTGCACAAGTTATTATAATAATCTAGAGATGATTTAAAGTACACAGGAACATACATGCAGGTTATATGTCAATATATCATTTTATAGAAGAGGTGTGAACATCTGCACATTCTGCAGTCTCAGAAGGGTTCTGGTAACAATCGGCCAGATATCAAGGAATATCTGTAGATTGTGAATATAAAAATAAATTTTATGAGTAGTTTTATAATAACTGGAATATCTGGATAATATGTACACAGTCCTAGAAAAATACAACTTGCAAAGCTGCTTTTCAAAAGATACTATCAAGAAAATGATGAGACAGACCACAAACTGGAAAAAATATTTACAACATATTACTGACCAAAAAAATATTTACACAACATGTGAATAACTCCCACAACTTGGTAAACGTTTTGAACAGAGATGTCACAAAGATAATACCATATACTGAAATGGTTAACACTAGACTGAAAATACCTAGCATTGGTATGTGATAGACCTATCAAGCCAGGTGTGGTGGTATGAGCCTATAATCCCAGGATTCTGGGGAACTGAGGTAAGAGGATGGCAAATTTCAGCCCAGTGCCTGCAATTTAGCAACTGATGTAATTCAATTCGAAAGGTCTTGGTTCAATCCCCAGTACTGATTAGGGGATAGAAAAAAAGACCTATCAGGTTTTTAAACTACTTGTTTGGAGGTTCTTGCAGGAGAGCGCAGCTACTCTATACCCTCAACCAAGGAAATGGTCCTCTTCTACAGGGGGTGGGGGGTGGGTAGTCTCGCTCCAGAGGGCTGCATATGAAGCAGTGAGGGAGCAAGGAAACACCCACCCAGCCAGCCAGATCAGTCAAATCAACCTTGTAGATCAACAGTGTGACAGATGTCACAGTCAGATCGCCCTCACACCCTAAACTAAAGGGAAAATGTCTGCAGAGTACAGATGCAGGTAAGTTAGATTGTGAAAATACGTAAGAATTACTGGCTTGTGCTCCAAATTCTTTTTTAAATAAAGAATACAACACAGCTATTAACTAAGGAGGAAGCTGGTGATTTGAGGCATGAAAATAATTAAATACGTAACTTGGTTTAGAGGCAATGAGAGAAAAATAGGAAAAAAAGTAGTAGGGCTGATCAGTGTGGTGAGTTAATTTAGGTGTAAAGTCATACTAGGCCATGCAATTGTTAAATTACTGAGGGCACGTATACAAAAAGCTAAATGAATGGATCCACCAATGGTTTGGGTTTTGTCCAATGCTAGAAGTTAGAAGTTAAGGATATTTGCACAGAAGTGTTTTAAATACTATTTCCTGCGTATATAGAGGGGAGAGAGGAAGGGAAACAGTTCACACAAAGACAAGTGCACTATGCTACACCAAGTTACAGTATAACTGACAAAGGGATCCCTCCTTTTAAAGTTGGGTGGATATGAAATATATGAAGATAGGAATCCACTGAGAAGTTTAAGCAACTAAATGGGAGAAAAGTCAATGTGTAGGCTTACTCCTTTCTTCCTTCCATACATTCATTTTGAAGTCTGTTTCCCTATCTTCCAAATCAACCTCTTTCTAGGCACATTACAGCATTACCTCAGAACTTCTCTTTCACAAGGTTTCTATTATCTTCCACTACGATTTTCCCCTTTTTTGTTCCATTTCTGCCCACTCTTGGATAATCAGACGATGGTCAATGTTGCCCAAATATTATTCTTGGTTTCTACATAAACGTGTCATAACACTCCTCAAGCCACAATACCTTTCTTTTTTACAACACCAAGACCATCAAAAGGTTTTAGTAAAAAGAGAAAATGCTCTTATTTGCCTACTCTGGGTGAATTAATTCCCTTGTATTCCTAGCTCACGTTTGTTTCTCTTGGCATTTCTACTTACAAGTTTCTATTCCTTTCACTTTGGCTTTCACAAGTGCTGTTTTTAGACAGGCCACCGAGTGCAAACACCTCCTGAATGCACAGAAGTCTACACCAAGGATGAAAACATTTTCTGGAACTGAGCGCTCTACGCAGCTAAAACAAAAAGGAAAAAGATTCACATGACTTTATTTTGCAATATATACGTGGTTCTTATGCCGTATCTAAGAACAAAACAAACCCAGTGCACTGAGAAGCCACTACAGATCTACCATAAGTGGCTTGCCTGTATAACGCAAACATGGAAAAAGGACAGAATTTTCCTGGGGAACACATTTGCACAGGCGGCTTCCCTTCACCAAAAATTGGTAACGTCTAAGGCCATACTATAAAACGCAGAACATAAATCCGCTTACTCTGACATTTTGAGTAGTTAAAACTCAAATTACGTGAATCACCGCTTTTTTTTTAAAGCCGGAAAACATGCTTCTTTAATTAAAAATATTTTCGGCTCCACACTAATAGTCTGTCTGCCGGCGTGATACCTATTTTCCTTGCGACACCCTACCTCCTCAGAGTAGATGTGTCAAGAAGCTGCCCGGATGGTTCAAGCGGGTTCAGGAGGTTAGGGGGGAAAGCTGGGTCCACCCCAGTGCTGGGACCGCGCCCAGCACGCATTTGGATCGCTTAAGATTAAGAAAAACACAGCTCAAGATTTTCCTCACATACCACCAACTTTCCATAAAGATTTCCAGAAACCTGCCTCTCAGCTAGAAAACCAAACCCTGTGGGCGGGAAGGAAAAAAAAAACACAAAAAACCCCAAAACCTATTACGCCACCACTTCCGTCTTGCCTGGCCAACAAACGTGCAAAAATGGAGAAGAACGCACCACACAGGAGGCGCCGACGTGCCCACAAGGCGCAAGCGCAAGGAGAGGCCCCGCCCTACGTGCGCCCGCCAAGACGAGGCCCGCGCGCCGGAAACCAGGGCCTGCGGGCACCGCCCCGGGCTTCGGCCCCGAGCCGCGCCGGTAGATACTCGGTTCCGGTTTTAGCCCCGCCCTCACACGGGAACCCTCCAGAAGTCTTCATATCCGGGATCAGAGGCAGGCGCTAGCGCGCATTTCCGGCGGCGGGCGTGAAAGATAGCATCCGGTGACGCGTCCGCCCGTCTCCCAGCGGCCCAGGCTCCGGCTCTCGGTGCGGCAGCGCCATCTGGTGCCGAGTCTCCCGCCGCCCACTGAAGGGGCGCGCGCCCTGTTTTCAGAACCTTCCAGAGAAACTGCACCGCGGCTTTCCTTTCTCCCGCCCGCTTCGAGGTAGGACCGAAAAGTCTCCGCCCCTCCGAGTTCCCGCGCGGAAACGATTTTGGGCGATCTGCCGCGGAAACACGCCCCATGTGGGGAGCAAATTGAGTCTTTTCTCTAGTTTCAAGCCCGGAAAAACACAGTTCATTTATTTTTTTCTTCTTCGCGCCTGGTTCTTGGGCCACTCCCAATTATCCCTGAATTAATTCATCAGTCTCTCTGCCCTGAGATCCTCCATTTCTCCCATTCTGGGGAGATGGCACAGGCTTTCGAAATTGATTGGCTTGTTCTGTAACAGCCTTTGTTTCCTTTTGTCTATTGTCTGTTAAATCGGTGGGGCAAAGCATTCAGTGTATGGTACGGGATCCATCAAAAAGCAGAGAATTTAGTGGGTAATTTGCTTTAAAATAGACTGAAGAAATTTAAGGATGGTAACCACAGAAACACATATTTTAGGTAAACAGGAAAATTCGTCCCAAAGTTAGCAAAACCAAAGTAGATTTTCTTAAGAATTTTTGCTTATAAACATTTTCCTGGAAGCTTGTGGGTCTGATAATAGATTTCAATGTCTCGTTGGAATGTTGTCTTGCATTTCAAAATACATATGGAAGTGAAATATCCCTTGGAATTCAGATATTAGCCCTTACTAACTTGCCTTTGAGTGGTTCTTCTATGTAGTTTTCAAATTTTAGCATGAGTCAGAATTTCCTGAAAGGCATCTTAAAGCAGATTGCTGGGCCTCAAAAGCAGAGTTTATAACTGGGTGGGGAGATTTGGAGTAGAGCTGGATAATTAACACCACTGATGGGTGCTTAAGTGATGCTGATGCTGTTGGTACTGGGGTCACACCTGGCATAAAGATTGTCAGTAGTGCACTTTGTATTGTGGGAGAGAGGTTTTAAGTTATACTGATGGCACTATAACTGGAAAAAATGTAGTCCTGTTAATTGTATGGCTAGGAAATAATAATGTCTTGAACCAGAGAAATTAACCACAAATACTGTGGTCATATATTGAGGCGAGTATCTCTTATAAATATATTCTATATATGATCATGTGACAGAGAGTGCTGTAGTACCAGGAATACTAAATATTTCAGTTATTGTGTGATCATTTCTGTTCTTCATAGTAGCTGTTGAAAATCAGTAAACCAGAAATGACTAGAATTGACAAAATAGTTTCAGGAGACATTTTAACTTTACCCTTTGGAAGATGTCAGATTTTTTTTTTTTAAATCTCTTCCATCTGGTGATATTTCCTTGTTTAACTGTATCAGTTCCTCCTCCCTCTCATTCCCTCTGTGCTATTTTAAAATGTACATGATGCTTTCATTTGCAAATTGTTATTTCAAAGCTTGTCTGTCCAGTCTTTTCAGTAGCTCTTTTAAATTAGTTTTGTCAAAGTCCAGTTGCACCACTGCGTTTATTGACCCTGACCTGTGACTAAAGTAACTGTAACTTCTCTACTAGCTCCTGATAGAAATTCAGATATATAGGTTTGTATAGGTTTGTTATGTTCCTAGCTAATGATATTCCTAATACTTGTTAAAAAAAAGTTTGTAGTATTTTCTGTAACGTGGGGGACTTTACTATAAAAATAACTGATACTCTCTTAATTTGCAAATTAATGTATCTGACAACCAAGGAAGAAATTGAAAGAGTGCATTTGCAGTGATTCAGTAAGGTTTCCAATAATCAGTGGCAGTTTTAATAAGTTTACTGAAGTAATTGAAGAAATAGATTCACTGTGATCTTTGGGGAATTAATCCATATTGTTTAAAAATATAAGTAGTTTATTACGAAATTACATGACATCACTGCCGTTGTACTTTGTGTGTTTTTATAAAATTAGCTGTTAATCACAGTTGCCTTGTTTCTTTCAGTGTTTTTTAAGTCAGTCCAGTAGATTGTTTATTTCTGTCTATGTCAGATTCAGGGTTCCCTTAATCAGTCTTTCTGTGAAACAAGTTCACTGGCATTGAGTCCTTAGGGAAAAAATCCCATGGTTCGTTTTCTCCACTTTCATATAAATGAGCCGAATTTCATAGGCTCATTTTTACTCTTAAGAAATGTTTCTTAGCAGTAACCTGCTGAGTGAGTTATTCGTGTTTTCTTAATTTGGTATCTATAGACTAAAATTACTGTGTTACCAGAAATAACTGAGTGTTCTAATTTAGAACTTCATTAAGTTGTCTGGTGCCACTAACTATTGGCAAGTTTGCAAACTCTTACTCTGCATGCATGAGTGCAGGCAGTTAGAATTCCCTTAATATTCAAGAAGTGTACTTTTCTGCTAGTATATCATCAGTGTTATGTGAAAATGTTGCAAAATGTTAACTATTGTTAGTTATTGCTGTTCTTCTACTTACTACATTTTTAGGATTATGTGGGGTTTTATATATATGTATTTATGATATTTTTGTAATTGTTAGGTGTCGTAATGTGACTGTTATTTTCTACCACTTAAAAAAACTTTTTCCCACTCAGCTATTAAGCCCTGGCTTTAGGATATTTCACCCTCTAACTTGAACATGCCTACATTAAAAAAGGAGAGGGGAAATAATTGAGAATAACATAAGATCGCCCTACCTGAGAAGCTGAATGCCTTGTCTTTGAGTAATTATTGATTAACCATTTAGACTAAGAAATAAAAGCACATTTTCTGTGCTTCATTTTAAATTCACCTTGTAAAAGCTATTAGAGGAAATCAATGGATCATTTATAAAGGTAAACCCATTAGAATTACAACAGACTTTTGAATCAAACTTTAAAGGCCAAGAGATCATGAAGTGTTTCAAGCCCTAAACAATAAGTACTTCCAACATAGACTTATATGTTTTGTACAACTTTCAAAATTGAGAGAGGAGGTATTTCTGTGACAAAGAGGACTTAAGGAAATTCACAACCACCAAATAAGTACTACAAAAAATTCTCAAGGATATGCTAGAAAGAGCCAGTAAAGCTAACATTGCCAAAAAGTCTAAGAATGAATAAAACAAGCAAGGTGACCAGTTAAGCAGAATAAAGTAGGGGGAAGAAATCAGCAACGGGAAAATAAAGCAATGGCAGGAATAAGTACCTTTCAGTAATAACTCTCAGTATGAATGTTTTCAATTATCCAATCTAAAGGCACAGGTTGGCAGGATGACTCAAGAAACCAAACCCAGTGATATGCAGTATACAAGGAAAACATTTAATCCAAAAAAGAAATACATGAATTAAAAATCAAAGGTTAGAAAACAATATTTCATGCAATGGGAACCTAGAAAAAAGCAGAAGTAGCTAACCTAATTCCAGACACAATGAATTTGAAGCCAAAACTGATCAGAAGAAGCAAAGAAAGTCACCACATATTTACTGAAGGAACACTTCAACTGGAAGAGATAACAGTTATAAATGTGTGTGCACCAAATACCAGCACATCCAACTTCATAAAAGAAACACTGTGAGACATAGAAAGAAATCAGATAAATACCAATAAAATTGTAATGGGGGACCTTAATACCCTCCTGTCACAAATAGATCAACTAGACAAAAAAAATCAACAAATACCACAGTTGAACCAAACCTTCAAATGAAGAGACAATAAATATCTATAGAGTGTTCTACCCAACAACAGAATACACAGTCTTATCAGCAGCACATAGGACTTTCTCTAAAATAGACTACATAGTAGTTGTTATGGCTTGTATCTAGATGCTCCCCCAAAGCCTCATGCGTGCCTAGGTGGGGAGTTTCAAAGGTGACTGGATTAGGTGTGTAATACTAGAATTAAGGAGGTGGATAATGGAAGGCACACTCTAGGTATGGGTGGTACCAATCAGTAGATTTATAGCCTGAATGGAATATAGAGGCACAGAAAGAAGGCAGGCTTTTTGCTTGCTGCTGCTGCTACACTCTGCCTGCCATGCCACCCTGCCTTGGGGCCAGCCATCGAGGGACTGAAGGCTTTACAAACTATAAGCTGAAATAAACCTTTCCTCCTTTAAACTTACGGATGTGGGGAATTTTGTCTCAGCAATGACAATAGCCCATAAGGCACGCTTAAGTAAATGCAAAAGAATTGAAATTATCCCACGTATATTATCAGATAACAGTGCAATGAAATTGGAAATCAATGGCAAAAGAAACTAATAAATTATGCAAATGCATGGAAATTAAACAATACCCTCTTGAATAATCAATAGGTCATAGACAAAACCAAGAAAGTATTAGACAGTTCTGAGAATCAAATAGTAATGCCAGTGCCACATACCAGAACCTATAGAACAGGAAGAAAACAGTTTTAAGAGGGAAGTTTATAGCTCTGTATGCCCACATCACAAAAAACAGAGCAAGCCCAAATAAATAACCTGATGATGCATCTTAGTGTCTTAGGAAACAAGAACTATGCAAATCCAAAGCTAGTACGAGGAAGGTAGTTATAAAGATCAGAATAGAAATTAATGAAATTGACACACAAATACAAAGAATCAATGCATTAAAGAGCTGGTTCTTTGAAAGAAGAAACAAAATAGAAAAAAATTTATTAAAAAAAGGAAAGAAAAGACCCAAATCAAGGGAATTAGAAATGAAAAAGGTGAAATCACAATGGATTCTGCCACAATCCAGAAGACTATTAGTAACTACTTTGAGAACCTGTACTCGAATAAAATGGAGAATTTGGAGGAGATGAACAGATAGATTCCTAAGTACGTAAGAACTACCAAAGTTGAACCAAAAAGACATAAAAATCCTGAAAAGTCTGATATTAGACAATGAAATTGAAGAAGTAAAAAAAAAGCCCATGTCCTGATGGATTCACTCCTGAATTCTACAGGAACTTTAGGGAAGATCTAATGCCATTACTCCTCAAACTCTTTAATGGTATAAAAAATGACTTCCAGAGTCATTTCTGGAAGCTAACACTACATTGATTCCAAAACCAGAAAGGCATCCAATGACAACAACTACAAAAAGAACTACAGGTCAGTCTCTTTAATGAGCACTGATGCAAAAATCCTAAGCAAGATATGTAAATCAATAAATGTAATACATCTCATCAACAGAAGCAAGGACAAAAATCACAAATTATCTCAATAGATGCATAAAAAGCCTTTAATAAAATACAACATTCGTTCATGATAAAAACCCTGAAGAAAGTAGCTATACAAGGACTTTATCCCAATCTGATAAAAGCCATTTATGACAAGCCAGTGGCCAACATCACATTAAATGGGAGAACCTGAGAGCTTTCCTTCTGAAACCAGGAAGCAGACAAGGTCATTCACTATCATCACTACTGTTCAATGTAGTTCTCAGAACATTCCCCAGTGCAGTCAGGCGAGGGAAAGAAGAATAGGGTATGCATAGAAAAGGAAGAAGTCAAATTGTCATTATTTTTGGATAACATGATATTATGGCTTGTGCTAGATGTCCTCCCAATGCCTTATGCCTTTGTAGGTAGAAGTTTTGGGAGGTGGCTGGATCTAGGGAATATGATGCTGGGATTAAGGTTGTGTGATTACTAAATTAGTCCATTGATTGGTTTAGTATAGGTCTGGGTATGAATGATGGGAAAGCTCACCCTGGGTGTGAGTGGCAGCACCCAAAAGGCAGGTAGCCAAGATGAATATAAAGGCACTAAAAGAACGCAGGCTTGCTGCTGCTGCCTTGCTACTTCACTGCTTTGCTGCCTTCTACCCACCATGACCTGTTTCTCCTCTGTAATGCTCCTCTGCCATGCCACCCTGCCTTGGAGCCAGCCAAGTATAAACTGAAACCTCTACAAACTGTGAGACAAATAAACCTTTCCAGCTTTAACTTTGAGGGTTGGGTATTTCACCTCAACAACAAGAAAAGTAACTAAGACTATGTATGATCTTCTACATAGAAGACTCAAAAAATTCTACCAAAAGACTCCTAGAATTAATAACCAATTTCAGTAGCATAGCAGGATACAAAGTCAAAAATTCCTGTACACCAGTAATAAACTCACAAAGAAAAATATTAGGAAAAATACCTTTCATGATAGCATCAAAAGAAATTAATACCTAGGAAGAAGAAAGGTATAAAGCACATCTCTTCATTAGTAATACTACTTGCTGTATTTTTGTGAGCATTATTAAATAACTATTTTGTTGAGTAAAAGTAATTAGTCATTTATTTACCATCATTATCAAATGAGATGTATAGGAAATGATATGTAGTTTACCTTCAACCAAAGTTTAGTAGAGTTGGTATAGTAATCAGATTAGAATTCCAGTGTCAAGGTCACTTTCAAATATAATTTTATTTTTAATTATTTGGGGTCCCATTTCTACCTTAGTTTTTATTTTCTAAGAACATAAGACACATACAGATGTATAATGAACTTCTGTGGAAAGAAGCATTTATCCTGAGAAATGAAAAATAAGTTGATTCAGCTGTTACAAATGTCTCAACTAGTATAAATACCTTATTTTAATCAATATTGGTTTTGCCAAAATAGTGGACTTGTTAACTTTTTAATTTTATCCTACCAATTCTGATACTCACATTTTGACTCAGACAAATTTTGTGATCACCGTAGCTTTAGGCAGTATTTGCCAAATAAGCCTTCAAACTATGGCATAAAAATATAGGCCCTGGTAGATATGAAGACATATTATACTTTCAATTTAGAAATTTATCCTGAAACTCATCCACCAGGTTTTTATTTGTACAATAATAAATCAAATGATATTATAAATAGACTTGTTGCTTATATCTCTCAAACTAACTGGAATGTGACATTTGACAATTGGTTTGCCAGGTATGCATTGATGTCATATTTGCTAAGAGAGTACTGGTTGACCAGCATAGTAACTATATTGAAGAACAAAGTGGAAATTCCCAGTGAAATGTTGCAAGTTTGAAATAGAGCATTGTATATTACAGTCTTTGGATTTCAGAGAGATGTAACATTGACCTCATATATGGCAAAGAAAAACAAAGTGGTACTGCTGATATCAACATTGCAGCGTGATGGCAAGATTGAGATACCTCAACACAAATGAAGCCAGAGATGGTAACTTTTTACAACAAATAAGGCAGAGTAGCTGTTGATGAGTTATGCAGCAACTGTGATGTTACTCAAAACACCAAGTATTGGCCAGTGATTGTGTTTTACTTGATCCTAAATATATCTGGCACAAATAGTTTCTTTCTTTAAAAAGAAAATAAGTGCAAAATATCACAGAGAAATTTTCTTAGAAGATTGGTACTGAAACCGTTAAACGATCACTTACAACAGAGGAAGAACAAAATATTTCTGCCCAAAAAATTCTGGAGCAAGTTGGAGAACTGACAGTGAATAGGCAGGTGTGACATCACAAAGACCTACTGTAACAATAGGAAAATAAAAAAGATGTCAAGTGTGCCCTAAAAGGACAAAAAAACAAAACATATAGTGCTATGTGTATGTGTATGGAGCTATGTGTTCTATATGTGCTGTATGTATTCTGTATGCAATGTGCAATGCATTGTATATAGAACATGTGTGGAACATGTATACTGTGTATGGAAGTGTAGTTTTCATGTATGAAGACTGCTTTGGGTGTGATAACTGTAGCAAAGATTATTTCTATATTAGACCTTTGTTTGTAGTTTCTATAGGAATTTATTTCTGCTGTTCTTGTTAGGTTTTGTAAATAAGTATACAGTTGGGATTGAAAATACTGATTGCATTCTAAATACTCATTACATGTTTGATATTTTATTTTATTGATATTTTATTTTCCTGCTAAGTGCACGTTGTATAATACAGTAAGAAGCTCCTGACAAAAGAGGAAGACAAAGAGGTAATAAGTATGGCTTGCCATACAGGAAAGGAAACCTAAGCACACATGCTGTCGATGTGAGCAAGACTTGTGTATGGAACATGCAGTTGTCATGTGTGAAGACTGCCTTGGGTATGATAATTGAAGCAAAGAATATTTCTGTGGTGGACTTTTGTTTGTATTTTCATTGTAGTTCACATAGGAATTTATTTCTACTGTTACTTTTTATGTTTTGCAAGCAAGTATACAGTTGATGTTGAAAATGTTGATGTGTATTCTAAACACTACTTACCAAATTTTAATATTTTATTTTACTGATATTTTATTACCCTGTTAAGTACACGTTGTTTAATATAAAAAATCTCATAACATTAATAATTCATCAATAGAAATAATTCTAAAAAATTAATGTGGGCATAATATGCCCTCCATCCATAGTGTGCCTATCAAAAATATTTGCTGCAGGGCTGGGGATTTAGCTCAGTGGTTAGAGTGCTTGCCTTCCAAGCACAAGGCCCTGAGTTTGATCCCCAGCAGCAAAAAACCCCAAAAAAACCCCAAAAATATTTGCTGCGATGCCCCTGGGTTAAGAAAACAAGTTTTAAAAAGTCTTTAGGAGGAATTCATGGAGCATACTGGGAAATAGATATTTAATATTAAAAAGGCAATGCAAGAGTAGTGCCATATTTGAAAAATTAGAAGTCAAACTATATTAATAAGTTCATCACATGCAAGTAGATTAAATGTTCCAACCAAAGGTGTAAATTCTCAGAATGGATTTATAAAAGCAAACCAGGTCGAATTATCTGTAATGAATAAGATACATTTTAGATTGAAAGACTCAGTCTGAAAGTCAAAAGGATGACAAGTAATATACAAACAATAGTCATAATAGAGTCAAAGTGAATATACCAATATTTGAGAACATGTACTTCAATACAAAATGAGTACTTGAGACAAGAGTGACATTTCAGAATGATAAAAAGCTTAATCCAAGAGAAAAATACCATTGTAATGATTTACATAGCTAACTTATTTTCTCAAATATGTAAAGAAATAAATGACAGAACCAAAGAGATAAATAGACAGTAATATTTGGTGATTTCAACACCTCGGTGTTAATAATTAATGGATCAACTGGATAGAAATTGGTAAGGGTATTATTTATAGCCTTAACAACAGTATTGGCCGACTATACCTAACTGCCCTCTGTTGAACACTTGAACACTTCAGCAAACAAAAGCAGAAGAGACATTCTTCACCAGCATACATAGAGCATTCTCTAAAACAGACCACATGGTAAGCCATAAAACATCTGAATATACATAAAAGGATTGAAATGATATAAACTATATTCTTGTTCTTAATAAGTCAGAAGTTATGAACAGAAGGCGAGATCTTTTTGTAGTGATGGAAGTGTTCTAAGACTGGAGTGTAGTACGGCTGAACAACTAAAAATCACTATCGTATACTAAAAATATATGACATATGGTATATATACTTACATATTTATTGTATGTGGAAATTACACCTGATAAAGCTGCTATAACAATAAAAGTATAAATTTTAACAATGTCTTTATAAGGGGAGATATTTTTTGCCTAAAGGAAGAGAAAGAGACAATACTTTGAAAGAATTAAAACAAATAAATACATAGAAAAACTATTTTTTTGTGTCTACAATAATGCTTCAAGATACCAGTTACACTTAAATTATTTTATAGATTTAAATCAATCCCATGGGAAACCAAAAGAAAATTTTGTTTTGATTTCTTTTCTAACTTGACAAAAATCATTCTAAAGTTCTTCTAAAAGGCTAAACACATTCAAAAAATGAGTAAATGTTTCAAAGTGACAGAAGTGAGTTACATAAGCACAACTAGACATTAAGCCATATATTTTAAAAAATTTTAAGTGACATAACTGTACGGATAATTGACAGATAATAATTTACAGAGTATAATGTTATATTTTGGTACCATATTTTAGAGCTATAATAGGTAAAATATAATACTGATACAGAAATGGAACATAAAACACCAAGAAATACATTTTACGTGTTTGGAGTACAACATAAAACAATTTGAAATGGATTATTCAATAATTTTTGTTGATATAAGTAGTTGCATTCAATCTAGCAATTATACTTCTGGGAATCTTTTATGGAAATAGTGCTAAAATGGAATGAGACAAAAATATTAATTGTAGTTTTACTGATAAGTGTACAAACCTGGAAACAACCTAAACACCTAAGTAAAATATAAGTTAACCTAGAGATTGGAGATTTATCTCAGAGGTAGAGCACTTGCCCAGCAAACACAGTGCCCTGAGTTCGACTCTCAGCACTCCCCCAAAAAGTTAATAACCTTGTTAATTTACAACTCAAAAATAGGAATAGTGCATAGTTAGTAATATTATTATGTATAGTATGCTATTGTAAGAAAAAATGCTTACAAATTTTATGTTAAGTGAAATATGAAGTAAAAATATACAAATAATGTTAATATAACTACATAAAGTAACTGTATAAAGAAAATAGGAAATTCATCAGTATCTTACTGGTAATTTTGTGTTTGATTATAGTCTGAATAGCATTAATTTATCTATAATTTACAATAAAAATGAAGTTTTATTACATTTTTACAAGAATTGTATCAAAAATTTAAACATCCATAATTTATTTCTCAAAATTCATGAAATTTTCAAAACGATTTCTTTAAATCCTAATTGTATTATACTTAGAGTTTGTTGAAAATAGCAATTGCTTATCACCTTCATGGATTCATGAATTTCAGTTGTATTTTCTCTTTATTTTCAGGTATCTGGCCCAGAAAAATACTAATAGACATTTAATCACACTTTAACTGGAATAATTACACCTTATGCAGGACTATAGGACACTTCTGAAGGCACTAAATTACTATGAGGTAAGATGGTTCTGGTAAAGAAACTTTCTCCTTCTTCCTTGTGCTTCTTCCTCGTTACAGTGAGGACACCATTTTGAATTTTTAGAAACTTAAGTAAGCTGAACTTAATTTTTTAAATTCAGATATCTTGACATTTGAATGAGTTGTGATTATTTAAAAGATATGGATCTTTCTAATAGCACAATAATCCTCTACAAATCTGGAAAAAAATCTGTATCTTCTTTTGACTTTTCATGTCACATTCTACAAATATGTTTTTAAAACTACTGCAGCCATGGGTTTTGAAATTATCTTACTTAGAACAATTATTCCTTTTTAACTTTACAAAGAATATAGTATTTAGTATTTTATTATTTGCTATATTTCCTTCAGGATACTAATTTTATATAACTTCTCTTTATAATCCCACTGGATTGTCTGTGTTATATAGAAAGTGCTCTGTGAATGTTTTTTGAACTGCTGTTTTTATTATTTGTTGGAAACTCAGCATGAGGAACTTTGGAAAGGGTGCTAGTTTTGTAAAAAATATTTATTTATTTATTTGGTAATTTATTTATTTGTTTTTTTGAGGCAAGATCTTGCTAAGCAGTTCAGGCTGGCCTTGAACTCACTGTATAGTCAAGACTGGCCTTGAATTTGAGGTGATCCTCCTGCCTCAGCCTCCTAAGTGCTGGGATTACAGACATGTGCCACCACGCCTGACTGTAAAAATGATTTAAATCCCTATCCCCATCATTACCCTTTAGTTTTCTGGGGAAATTCAAGTAAGCCAGGGAATAAGCCTTTGCTAAGAGGCAAGTAGGTGTACTGATAGTTTCTTGAGGGGCTGTAGAGTGTGGGGAGAATGATGTAACTATTGCTCTTACATTAAAGGAAATCGCAAAGTTGCAAGAGCCTCCTTTTCTGTGTCAGAGCATTGCCCAGGGTGGATGACAGAAGCATGAAGGAGTGAGCCACCATGTAATTTAAACCAAGAAATGTACTATTTTATAAGAATAAAAAAAATGTTATTTATTTATTATTTATTTATTGATTGAGGCAGGGTATGGTTGTATAGTCCTTTGAGCTCATTATGTAGTTCAGGCTGGCTTCAAACTCACAGCGATCCTCCTGCATCAGACCCCCAAGTGCTGAGATTACAGGTGTGTACCACCGTATCTGGCTAAAAAACTAAGGTTTTTGATTTTTTTTTTTCCCCTCTGGTGCTGGGGATTGAACTCATAGGCAAGCGCTCTACCACTTGAGCTAAATCCCCAATCTTTAGGTTTAGTATCATCTCATTCTAACTCAGTCATTCATGTGGAAATTAGTACAATCCCAACAATTAAAGACAATATAATGTTAAATGTAACAACAATGGACTTTTAAATTTAATTTTTCTAGGATATAGTAGACAAGTTTATACTATATTTTTAATAGAGCTGTCATTTAAATTCTCTGTTTCCCAGAAAAATGATCATTTTAGTGATTAGCTAAGCACATTGAGTTTTTTCATTTGCTTTGTGCCCACAAATTAGAGGTTTGGAAAATGACTTTGAAGACTACTTCTTTTAGAAAATTATTTTCTAAACCACATTAACCTACCACATATATTTATGTTTCTTTATGTTCTCTTGTTCTCCCAAAAGTACTACCTATTTTATTCAACTGAAACAAGTTCCCTTTAAACGTGTAACATCAAATTTAGATATACCTTAGCATTAAAAGGATTTAAATACAGTTGGAGTCCAATAAAGCTGGGGAATAGAGAAGTATAGGAACCTTAAAACTTCCTATGTCTGATGTTATCAACTGAATGTTTATGTGTTCTCAAAATTCATATTGATGGAGTGGAAAAATATAACTCCCAACCTGCTAGATGTCAGATATGCTGAGTTCATGTTCCCCAAAATTGAAGAATGAATTCTAAGCAACAAAGGAGGTTAAGAGTAGGAAAATTCATTGAGAGAGCTAGCTCCTGAGAGTCAGAAGGAGACCTAATGGGTTGCTAAGAAGCCCATTTCACAGAGGAAGTTTTATAGAGCAAAATCACGATGTGGGTACAGTATGGTTCAAAATTACGATCAACCAGTAACATTACAAGTATAGCTGTCTGGGTAATATTGATCCAATGGGGAAGCAGGTAGCATAGCAAATGGACATGGAAAGAACAAAGATGTTCTAAGATGGGGTAGATCTGGAAGTCC
The DNA here is from genome assembly GCA_004026905.1 of Hystrix cristata. Classification (NCBI taxonomy): domain Eukaryota; kingdom Metazoa; phylum Chordata; class Mammalia; order Rodentia; family Hystricidae; genus Hystrix; species Hystrix cristata. The sequence goes on from PVJO010001709.1 coordinate 110,081, forward strand.
TGGTCCCCCACTGAGGTGACAATGTTTGTCTAGATCAGATCATGTATGATCTTCAGTTCATTGTTTATCTCTCAGACAGGTATGTAGCTCTGGTCATTCCATCCTTATCTGGAGGTCTGGCCTTCAGTGGATGCATCTCTAGCCATATTTGTAGTGTATTCTCATCTGTACTGACTTCCTTGAGGGCTCAGCCCTGTCTGACTGCCTGTAATATTTCTACCTAACTTAGGTGTATGTAATAATATGCTGAAGCCCTAACCCCCAGTGTGATTCTATTAGTATTTGAGGGCTTTGGGAAGTAATTAGGTTTAGATGAGATCATGAAGAGTGGAACCTCCATGATAGGATTAGTGTCCTTAGTAGCAGAGGAAGAATTAAGAGAACTGTCTCTCTAATGCCATGTGGTGCTGCAGCATGAAGGCTGCAGAATGTAAGCCAGGCAGCGTGCTCATTAAGAAGTCTGCTGGCATCTTGACCTGGGACTTCTCAGCCTCCACACTACAAGTGATACACGCCTATTGTTTAAGCCATTTAGTTGGTGATATTTTGTTATAGCAGCCCAAGTAAGACATTTGGATATATATTTTCAGGTGCTTGAGAGCTTAACATGCAATAAGAAAGTATTATTAACATTGTAGGTAATGTAGTAAATATAGTTACATTCCCTGCCACAGAGCGACACCGCGCTATCATCTCATCCTTGTATGTGGCATGTTAAATATTAGTGCAATATTAGTTTTTAGCTGTAAACATATTTTTCCTTCTAATAGAACCTCAACTTTGCTTAGAAACTTAAATTCTGAGGTTTTAATTTGGGTATTTTTAAGTCAAAAAGTCCTTGTGTAGACTGTCAAGAGGCATAATATTTTAGGGGAAAATTATTTTTAAAGGAAAAGAATTAGCTTTCAAAAGAAGAAAGGTCTGGGTGTATTAAGCCCTCCCCTTTGCACAGAATCTCAAGTGGTGAAAAAACATGGCAAATGCTACCTCAAAATGTGGAAGAAATGAACATAATCAGTCTTGCAAACCATAGGTCACAATGTATGGGACGCTTTCATGCATCATAAAAATTAAATTGTTGCCAAATGAATTTGAACAGGTCACTGCAGCAGCAGCCCAGAGGAAATCAGCCCATTGTGACATTATGTAACTGAAGAATTTATTTGTAAGTCTCCAGAGAATTCATTTGTACTCACCATTTTTTTAAATCCCCAAAACATCTCATTGCTAATTTTAATATAAAAATATTTCAGACTTGATAATATCATCAGATATTGTGGTTTTGCTTTCATTAGAGTGAATGGATTGGCAGCACACAAAGTCAGACCCCTTCAAGTAAGCCCGGTGTAATTAAATACAATCTTGTGTTTGGTTTGAGTTCTTTCCATCCCTTTTATCCTGCAACAGACTTACAATTTTTTTGGGCTGATGGCATATTTTTTCATGTGTTCAGTGCAGCCATTAGTGAGCTTTACAAAAGTGTTATTTTTTTTCAGAAGCCACTATCACCAGCATTGCATTAAATAACTGTAAGTACCTTGCTTTTCTATGACTTCTTTAACCTTTTCTAGTTTTAAATTTCTATAAAAGCACATAAATTTATAAAAATATTAATCCAAATGACTTGGAAAGAATTTTCTTTTTAGTGCTTCTAGATTTCTAACAGATAGATGTTGGCTATGCATGAAAATAAGATCCTCAGTGCTAGGAATGCAGATCCATTGAAGAATGTGTACTTGGAATTCTTGAGGCCTTGGTTTCAATTCCCAGCAATGCCCCACCCTCCAGACAGCCTGAATGTTAAGTTAAAAAAAAAAAAAGAAAAAAAAAACTAAAAAATAGTTTATATGATTTGCTCTAGGGCTTATAATCTTTGTAGGAAACATGTTCATTTTTTGATACTGATAAAAGATTTTCTGTTTGATAGGTTTCTACTGTTCATTTTGTAACTGCTTCCAAATTAAAAGTCCTATGACAGACTGCTATCCCTGTATCACTGCTGGAAATGCTCTTATCTTATTGTTTTCTAATTGCATTACTTAGAAATGCTTCTTTTATTCCATTGCTTTTCTTGTCTTTTAAAGAAACATTCTTGTGAGAGGCTACAGATGTGTATTACAAATTGGATTTTACAGATCCCTGCCAAGCTACCTTCCTGAAATTCATTACTTCCTTCTGCCAGTTCATTGAATTTAATACTATGAATAACCACGAATAACTTCAGATTGCTCTTCATTTAAATCCTCCTAAATCAGTTGCATCTTGGAGCTACTTCCTAATCCCTTGCAATCCGAAGATATAAAAAATATTACACTGTAATCCTTTGTACAGCATAGAGATAATTTACAGCATTAGTCAAACAATTCCAAAGGTGTCATTATTTAATAATAACCCTACCCTGGGGCTATTATATACCACATAACATGACTAATGTGCTGTCATTTCTTTCTGCTTAAACCACGGGCACTGCTGAAATGTAATACATTTTGGCCTTCAGATTCTTCAGTCAGCCTGAAGGAACTGGTCATCTTTTTTAACTTTAACATCTTATTAAAATAAGCTCATTTCAACCAAGATACATCATGTATAGGTACAGAATTAATGTAATGAATGTGACCATTGTATGTAGAATGTACCAATACATGTTCTTGGTTTAAAATAAAATTAAAAAAAAAAATAAGCTCATTTCAAATGTTTCAAAACATTCATAGCTAAAGTAACATTTCCATTGCTACCTGAAGATATAGATGATTTATGGTCCTTAATGTTATTTAGATGTGAACGTTTAAGTGTTCTCTTATGAGATACAGAACCAGTGTAAATGTTCAAAATGTAAGTGTCAATTTAGAAGAGATAAAATACAAATTTAGAATATCAAATCTTCACATTTATTTTAGTTGTTTTCTGAAAAAGTTTATCATCCATAATATCCATTATGGTCATACCCTCAGTGGGCTCTAAACCATTGTCTACTTATATCTCTTTGCCAAATGACTTTACTCATATTTTTCTCTTTCTTCAGAATAACCTTCTATCATTCCCATGTATCCAGTGTCTATCAAATACTATCTCCATATCACATGGCTTTTCTCTGTGAAACCTTCTGGAATTCTCCACAAAACATGAATCTCTTTTTCTGCTGAAATTATGTAGTGCTTTTTGCACATTCTCAACTTTGCATACTTATTAGGTACGTTTAAAAAATGTATATATTCTTAAACTCTGTAATGTCTGAGAATCCTGTGTCATTCGTCTTTCTGTGCCCTAGAGTATTAAGTAAGTTATAAATCTGCTTGTTAAATAAATGACATCGCAAAGTAAGGTTAATTTTATGGACAGAAGGATTAATTTACCTAAACTCGTCCATTAAAAAAGAAATTGTGGCACAGGAATGGTGGCACATCTGGGCTGGGATGGTGAGGCAGTAGGATCAAAATTTGAAGTCCATCCTGGGCACTTTAGCAAATTAGTGGGGATTTAGGTCAGTGTAGGACCTGGGTTCAATCACCGATACCCATGCCGCCCAAAAGAAATCACCTTTCACAAGTAGTTTACCTAATCTATATCTATCTATATCTATATCTATATCTATATCTATATCTATATGAAATAGAAACTTTCTTAGCACAATAATTAGACACTGAGAAGAAAAAGAAAATTAGACACTGAGAAGAAAAAGAAAATAACCCGGGAACCCTTGTCATGAGGGTAAAATTAGGTTTAGCATAAGAAGTTGGAAGAGCCAAGAATGTACTAAGTTACTACCAAGGCTTTTTTTTTAAACTAAGGTTTATTTTATTTTTTTAAATAATAACTTTGTTGCCTTTTGTCAATTTAAAAAACTATATTTTAAAAAGCTGTAAATTTTTCAATTTAAACAACATACTGTATTTTAAAAAACTATTTTGATAAAGTGTGTAAATGTATTTGGTGACTTTAGATAGAAGGCCATACTGATAATAAAATAGTGGCTTAGTGCCTTTGATGATTTTTTTACGAGATACTTAAAAAGATGTATTCGACAAATGTGTAATATATTTGATGATTCTAGATAAAGGGCCATATTGGTAAAACTGAAAGAAAATAAATTTAGCATGGATTTTGTGACCTTTGCCAACCACTGTGACAGATGACTTAAGCCTGTGAACCTAGGGATGGAGCAAATGGAAACATGGATTACTTGTAGGTTATCTACATCATTCACTCATCCAGCCCAGGACTGAACAGATCAAAAAATATGTCAGAGAAGGGAATGGTTATTGGCATTAACCTCAGGAACAGCCAGGAACTTGATCCAGAAAAATCTTAGTTAATTTTCTTCTTTCCTTCTTGGAAATAGGCACCTTCTTATCCATCCTTCAAAGTCCAAATCAGTGACAGCTTCTTTGGAAAATTCTCCCAAGCCCAGTTAATTACTTTCTCCTTTTGCTTTTAAAGCCCTTGTATCCATGCCTGTTAAAGAATTTATGACGATATTGCCTTTAAATTGCTGTTGCCTGACACTCAGTGGCAGTGTGTAGTTTTCTGTACTAGTCCATCCCTAGCACTATTTCTGGCACATGTGAAGACCCTAATACTGTATGAGGAATTTCCTTTTTGATTAGAGTCACAGTTTTTCATTTTATGGGGAACATTGCATCCTATCATCTTTTACTGTCCATTTTAGGTGGCTCCCCATCTCTCCTGAAATTTACTAGTCAGAATAACCAGAAAGAAGTAAGAGATTTGTCAGGATAGAGAAACTTAGGTTTCCAGCTGGCCATCTCTTATAGAATTAAACAGTGGGAGGGACCACTGTCCTTGGGTGAGTTTATTATTAGGCAATCATTGCTGTGTCTGAATTTCATCATTCCACAATCTATTTCTTATTTTGTCCGGTTTACAGAAGGCCTTCCGTCACCTATCATATTATTTAGGTTCTAGCCTGGATATTTCCCAGTTGTCCAATTTGATGGTTCCATAATTTCTTATTCTTTACATCTTAAGCAAGCCACAGAATGCCTTTCTAATACTCTTTTTTTTTTTTTTTTTTTTGTGATGCCAGGGATCGAACTCAGGCCCTTGTGCTTCTTTTAAGCAAGCACTCTAATCACTGAGCTAAATCCCCAGCCCCAACTTTCTAATACTCTTATAATGCAATTGTTGTGCTTTACTGCACTCATCAATTTGTCTCCAAAAGTTTATTTAACCTTCACTTGATTATAGTTTAAACATATATATTGCTAGGGGTTTATATATTGCTAGGGGTTGAGGATTTAACTCAAGTGGTAGAGCGCTTGCCTAGCAAGTGCAAGGCACTGAGTTCGATCCCCAGCACCAACCTCCTCCCCCACCAAAAAAATACTTATATATAGTTGAAGCAGAATGTTAGATGCCAATACCCACTACTTATACTCTTGCTTCAAGAAATAAATACAAATAACAAACTTTTTACAAAATTCATAACAAATACTCTGATAGGAATAACAAGATAAAACTGATAATGGCTAAATTTTAACTGTGGAACACTGAACAGAATCATGACATCTTTATGAAGACAGATTAACAGTGACTCAGGCAAGATGAGATCTTGGTAAAAATAATAAATGTAAGACAGAGCTGATAGTCCTCAAAAGGTACACTCTGTAGCAGACTGCCAAGAATCAAAGCATAATGTTTAAATAATAAAAAAGTTCCTAGAATCAATGGCTAAAAGCACATTTTTTTTAATGATAGAATTATGGTTGATAAATCCTCAGCTATAATTTATAAAATATAACGTGGACAAAAATTATTCTGCAAAACAAGTCTCCCTTTAATTTATACAGAAAAGGGATAGCAATGGAGCATTTCAGAGAAAATAGAAATGGACAAAAAGTAGAAATGGTTCAACTACATGAGTAGAAAAATGATTTGGTGGTTAAATTAATGAAATTCATTCTGGAATATATGAGGTATGATCAAAACTTCTGGTGAATTTTTAAATGAAAAAAATGTTACTACACTAAAAGTTGCATTGCCATTAATCCCTACTAGAATATTCTCTCTTACTTTCAACACACTTTTCTCATTGTTTTTGGACTTTCTGAAGCAGTTCTGGTAGTTGTCTTTCAGGATTGTTTTTAGTTTTACTCTCATGGCTGCCTTGATGTCCTGAATTGATTGAAAACATAACCTTTTATGATTATTTTGACTTTTGGGAATAGCCTGAAGAACCATGGTGTCAGATCTAGTGAATCAGGTGAATTAGGACACATGGTAATGTTTTTACAGGCCTGCCTTTCCACTGGATGACACTCAGCAGCAGCATTCACTGAATTTTTTATCACACCTAGTAATGAAATTCATAAATGAAAACTTCCAGAACTGCTTCAGAAAGTGGCAAAGACAATGGGTTAAGGATGTTTAAAGTGTGGAGTATCTTGAGGGAGATTGACAGCAATGTGTCTATTTTTTTTATTTTAAATACACAGTATTTTTTTAATTAGCACTTGTACTTTTTCAGCAGTTAATTATCTATACCAATATGCTTTTTATTGAAACACTTAGAATTACAAACAGGGGGTCAAACATCTTATGTCTAAATAGCTGGGTTGAAATGTCCTATGCTCCTTTGTGCCAGAAGTTTCCTTCTTATAACTACTAATGCCGCCTTTAGAAGTATGTGTGTAAGCAATAGTTTGGAGCTTGTTGTAGTCACTTTTCTCATTGCTGAGACAAAATACCCAACACCCAAAGTTAAAGGAGAAAAGCTTTATTTCTATTTGCAGTTTGTAGAGGTTTCAGTTCATAGTTGGCTGGCTCCAAGGTAGAGTGGCATGTCAGAGAGGCATTGCAGAGAAGAAACAGGTCATGGCACAGCAAGGCAGGCAGAAGGCTGCAAGCAGCAGCAGCAAAACAGTTTCTTTCTGTCCCTTTGTATTCCATCCAGGCTACCTGCCTTTTGGGTGGTGCCACCCACACCCAGGATGGGACACCTTTAATCCCAGCATCACACACCCTAATCCAGCCACCTTGAAAACTGCCCACCCCATGATCACATGAAGCTTTGGGGCAACATCCAGATACAAGCCATAATAGGACTTCAGTGGGTTATATGCCACTATTAATAAAATGACAGAATGTGTTTGTGGGTTTGCTTTATTTCTTTAGAAAATGAGGGTTTTTTTTTTAAAGTAGTTGTATTTAGGGATTTTTAAAATCTATTTCAGGGAATAGTCAGTATATTTTAAAGGATGAGGGGCTAGGGTAAAAACAATTGGAAAACTAAGCTTAATTTGTTGAATGAACAGGCATTACCCCTGAGAAATTCTTCCACATTCTGCAGTATAAACTCTTATATCACAAGGTGCATGTATGTATGTATGCTTTGACATGTAGAGTGTAAAGCAATATAAAGAAAAAGAGGGTCTGTGTGGACTTGTACAGAGGGGAATAAACAGGTACTTAAGACCTGGGGTCAGTGTCAGAAATGCCAGTGTTGATTGATGGAATGGTTTGAATGTTGAATGTGCCCCAAAGATTGATATGCTAAAGGCTTGGTCACCATCCTGTGGCACTGCTGGGAGGTGGTAAAATGTTTAAGAAGTGGGACCTACTTCAAGGAGGTTGTCATTTGGGGTATGTCCTTGAATATTGGGATTGGGGATATTGTGACCCCACTTCCTTCCTGTTTTTCTTTTTGTTTCTTGGCTGCCATTAAGTGAGCAGCTATACTCTACCATGTGCTCCATGCCGTGATGTTCTGCCTGAATTCAGTGTCCTTCAGAGTGATAGGGCCAAGTGACCATGGACTCGAACCTCTGAAACTGAACCAAAAGAAATTTGGTTCCTTATAAGCTGACTATTTGGTTCCTTATAAGCTGACTATCTCAAGTATTTTTTGATGGCAGTGGAAACTTGACTAACAAAGTTGAGGACCATGAAGTGGTGGTAATAGTAAATTAACCACTACCTATCTCACTGGGGTCACAAATGTTGGAAAGTAATATAGGATACTTAGCACTCTCTGATGGTAATTGTTAATTTAAAAAGCTGCAAAGAAGAGTTGTGAAACTTTTCTTAACTATGCTTATCATAAGGAGAGATATTAATAGAAATAGCACATTACCAGAGGTTAGGTGTTAATTTAATTTCACTTTGTGATTTAATCCAGTTTTGTTACTATGAGTTTTCCTGTCTGCACAGAACTGCTTGCTACCTGCCACTAAATTACTGAATAAGAGTCAATGTCTTGGTTTGTTGATTATGTCAGAAAGTTTCAAAATATAAATTGGAGGATTGGGCAGTGTACACACTTACTGTATGAAATCATCTATTTTGTGTCTTTATAAGGCCTCAACATAATTTTGCAGAATTTACACTTAGCTACGTATTTATCCAAGGGATATTTGTTAACCCACATTTAAGAAAGATTTGTTAAAATATGTATTAAATTCAGAGTAGAGTGAATAAGAAATATATTTGAGATTTATTTTTGGACAGAATAATTCTAGTAACATTAAAACATAAAGACCTTATACAGATTAATAAAAATCATCTCTAGAGAGCGTTCCCTGAACCCTTTGCCTGGGATAAATTTTTTTTCAAGTAGATTAATTATTTGTAAATAGAAGAGAGTCTGTGTTCAATTGTGCAAGTGGTTTTAAAGAATTTTTAAGGATTTAAGAATCTTATAAATAGGAATTAAAGGGAAAGGATATGGAATGAAACGAAAATGAACAGAAAGAAATGTGTACATTGATGTAATAATCAGAAGAAAAAAGCTTAACAAAAAAGATTTGCTTCAGTTAGGAAGTGATAACTATACCAGCATTTTGTTAGGAATTTGAATTATATTTGATTACTTGTCTTGACTTTTGAACTATAACCTGTAGCATAGGTACTAGATTATTTTTGGACTTTATTTATTTTGGTTATGATAAAATGGCACAGAGTAAATCATTAATTTAACTTTCAGACAGAAATATTACTAATTTTTTCTTTTGATTAATAGTTTAAGATCTAGATAAGATTAAGTGAATAAAGAAAGCCATGCTCTGTTAAAATTGTGTCATTCAAGGAAGAAATTAGCAAGTGGCTGTACCAGGACATCAAATTTAAAGTAGTGAGTAGTGTCCCACATTTAAGTCATTTAAAGTGAGGCATCCCTCTAGATCTGCGTATCATCGCGCCCTGATGAAAGGGTGCGGCACAGGAAATCAGAACTCTCAAATCTCCTACTCAGGCTCAAGTGCAAGCTGCGTTATTTGGTGACCTGTATTTTTCTATCAGTTGGATGGTAATACCCTTGATGATTTGGATGTGCGTAATAAAATTTTGAATCATACAGAGACACGTACAACTACTTTAAACTTTATAATTTCTGGTCCCAAATTAATCCACATTCAAAGACTTACTAAAGAACCCCATGACCACCACCACTATTCTTGGCAAGAACAACGTATGTAATTTAAACTGGAAACAAAATTTAGGAGCTACCATTTCACACATTTATAAGGATCATTCCTGCTGTAATTAGGTAACAACTCAAGATTAGGGGGATTGCTTTTTGATCACTTTTGCCCTTTCTTAGTTTGTTTCCAAAATGTTTATTGACATTCTTTGGGTGACATAAAGCTTTCTTCTTTCTGAGTCCACAGAAAGTTGCTTGTTTCAAGGGAAATCTCCCAAATGGGGTTGCTTTAAATGTTTCTTGGAGGAGCAGCTGGGTAGTAGGCATCTTTGACCTACTGTCTTCTCTCTTGTCCCTATTCGTCAAATAAGATGCCCATTATAACACACATACTGAGTTCTCAGCAATGCTATTGGTAGTATATGCAAGGTTGGAAAAATATTGTCTTGTGTTTTGTTTTTGTTTTTTTGGGGGGGGATTTGTTTTGTATTTTTCTTTGAAGCTCTGATTTTGAAGATGTTTAGAGGGACATAACTTGAAGAACTAAATACAAATAACTACAAGAATAGTAGATGATGTATTCCCCATGACATGGTTTTTAAAAACATCCCTCACAATATTTGTATTGGCAGATGTCTTGAGACATTAGAGCTTACTTTGGGTTTCCCTGAGGATGAATCCTTTGTACAGACGTCCCATGAATTGGTAAGAATTCCCAATCTGGTGTCTGAAAGGTCCTTCTGTGCATGTTTTAAAGTTATTGGATACTTACCAGACTCATAGGGGGAAGACATCTGCTTCTTTCTGAAGATTTGAGATTCCATTGTTACAAGTCATATCCATTAAGAATGCCAAGTAGGGTAACCTACATTTGGGGATGGCATGGCACTTGGAATTTGTAGTGCATCTTCTCACAATTACCAAGAGGAACTCCTCTCAAAATAAACCAAAGTCCCTGAAATTAACACTACAAATTGATCTTATTTTGCTTTGAAGAATTAGAGAAATGTGTACTAACTAACTAATGTGTATTTAGTTAAAAATTAATGTAGCAGCCAGGCGTGGTGGCTCAGGCCTGTAATCCCAGCACTCAGGAGGCTGAGGCAGGAGGATTGCCACAAGTTCGAGACTAGCCTTGGTCACATAGTGAGCTCAAGGCCAGCCTGAACTGCTTAATAAGCTCTTGTCTCAAAAAACCAAAAAAGAAAAAAAAATAATGTAACAGTTGAGTACTGTTCTTGTACTTTTCTACATGCTACGTTTTATATATTAGTTATACAATTTAAGTGCCTAGTTCTGAGTTTCAGAGAGCTAGAAGGGCCGTAGTTTATGTTTCCTTCTCTTCTAAGCCAGCAAGTCCACACTCATGGCCCACTGTTGTAAGGAATCATTCTGTGACCAAATTCTCCAAATATCCAACAGAAAGTTGAACAAATTACAGTGTGAGGGAGCAGATTCAGTACCTTTTCCCCTCTTTCCAAGAGGTGACAACATAAGAAATGACAGTGTAATAGAGGGTCCAGAAAAGTTCTTTCTCTCTGGCAGGTGCTTCCCAGCACAGAAATAACTGCTCACCTTTTATAATGACTGGATTCTGCTAGTGTGAGAATTTTTGTATTCCTTTTTCTTCCTCTACTTCCTCTCCCCCTTCTCCTTTTCTTTTTTGTTTTGTTGTTCTTTTGATGCTGAGGATTCAACCCACGGCCTTGAAGTCCTGAGTGGGAGAATTTGGGAGGTGTGCTGGGGGATCAAGCTCAGGGCCTTGCACTTGCTAGGCAAGCGCTCTATCACTTGAGCTAAATCCCCAACCCCTTGAGCGTCAGAGAATATTTAAGGGGACCCAGAAACATTCCTCTTCTGGAAGTTAAGAGCATGCAGGCTTTCAAGAGCAGACGTACTGGAAAGACTCAGATGCCAAGATTTGTGAGAAATAAATTAATAGGAAGAATACAAGGCCAGTGTTGTGAGGACCTTACATTAGCAGCCTACTGGGAAACAGTAGAGCCTAGAAAATATTAATTCCGTAGAAACAGAGATAAAGAATTATATATTTACTTAAAGAAGGAATGCAAGATTTCCTTTTTCCCTGGGTAACAAATAACATTGTAGTCTTCAACTGCAAATTGTCCCTAGTTTGTCTTTCTAAGTACCAGTTTTTCATACATGGAGTATAACATACTTTTTCAAATGACTTGGAGTTGAAAAACTCTTTTTCTCAACATTTTTATACTATTTTCTAAACACAGCCTTGAATGTACAACATGACCCAAGGATACGCATCCCATTCATTATTATATAGGATGCGATCAAAATATACAGTGAATGTTACACTGTTTAAAAAAACACATTGCCATTAATCCTCCTCCAAATACTTCCCCTCACTTTGAAAACGTTTGTCTCATCTTTTGCATCATTGAAGCAGTTCTAGAAATTCTCTCTCCAGTCTTTTCTTGGAAGCCTGGATGTCCTGAATCAATCAAAATGTCTACGGCAATTTTTGTTTAAAAAAGTCATAACAGTGTGTCATCATCCACCTTGTTCCACTGAATCTGGTACCATGCAACTTTTGGCTCTTCCCCAAAGTCAAATTGAGAGAGAGAGAGAGAGAGAGAGAGAGAGAGAGAGAGAATAGAGAGAGAGAGAGAGAGAGAGAGAGAGAGAGAGAGAGAAGAGAGAGGAGAGAGAGAGCGCACTGGTTAAATATCTAATATCATACATGCCAGCCTACCTATTTGCAGATCCATGAGGCCAATGCACAATTGTATTGATGCTGTATATAAACAGAATCCCCCCAAAGAGCACTTGCAATTCATTAATCTGAGTAAAAATCACTTTTAAAAATCGCAAATAAAATATTCCCTAGGATATATTTTGTCATTCTTTTTCACATTTGTCTTATGTGTTTCCCTGAAGGTTTTTCTTTTTATTAGTCTACAATAAAAATCATATGCACAAATTATCAATTCAAATTACCAGTTTAAATTTCCTAAGTAGACTACCAAATTAAATTCTGAAATTTTACTGGATTTCTTATTTATAGAATAGTTCCATGGTCAGAATGCCTTGCACAAGCATAACAGGAAAAAAACATAAACAAAACTCTGAAAGGAATCTGAACCAAGAATGATTTTATATAACATTTATCACATGGCTTCTAAAATAATGCTTAGTAGATTTTTTTACATAAGAAAGCAAACCAACAAGATGGAAGAATTCTAATACTGATCTTTAAGCCAACATGAAAGAAATACAGTGTGATACGATTTTATCAGTCCCATTATTAAATGAGATGCACTTAATTATTCATTTACTGGTTCATATTGATTAGTTTTGTCTCTCTGTCTAGTTTTTGAAGGGAAGAACTCTTTTATAAAAAGTAAAGATATCAGTGATGATATTCATTTTTGTGTGTGATATATGGAAATCTGTTACATAATATATAATTTGCACCCTTCATTTTAAACAAAATAATGCACATGAGCTAACCCTACTTAGGAACATCACTTTTTATTTTACTAAAAAGCAGGTTACTCTCAGTTTTACCTTGAGCTCTTTAAGCAAGAATATGGAAGCATTTATCCTATTATAAAACATATAATATTATTAAAATCCCCTCAAGACCAAGGATCTTGGTGGATTAGACAGGAAGCATAAACTGCATGACTAAAAGTCTGGCTGTGCTTTTATACAAAAGCTTGTTTTTCCTGAGAACTTTGCACACCTCTGATAACAATCAGATTATATGATGGTAATAAATATTAAGGTTTCGAGGGGGCATATTTTAAAGTAAATTTAAATTCTAAGAGAAATTCCAGAAAGCAAAAGCAGGTAATCTATGGGTTATATCTTATGAGAATGTCAGATATTATATCTGAAATAGACTGTACTTTCAGTTGGGGAAACTGGTTTTAGGAAATACCTAGGATTCAGGAGATTTTCTTTCTGGACTTCCTTTTATCATAGTACCAGTGCTTTAGGACCCTGATTTCAGGCATCTGTTTCCCAAAACATACTGCATATAATGTTGGTGAATGTGAACAAAAATTGTCTTGGTATTTTTATAATGTATTAGAAAGATAGCACATAAAATGTAATTTCAGATTAATGAGCTAAGATTATAGCAACAAGAAAACTTGTCTTTAAATTATTAAATAAATAGTAGTGTAGGAGGTACAGGAATATGACCAAAATCAGAATAGTGCCTTCAAAATAAGAGAAGTCTGGAAAGTAGTGGAGAATAAGTGCATAGGAGTGCGGATGGCGAGGATACCCAAACACATCTTGCTTCACAGAATGTTGTGTAGAAAGAATAATCTTGAAAAACAAGTGCTTCCCCAGTAGTAAATGTTATTCTTTCTTAAAATATCATCAAAGCTGAGGATTTAGCTCAAGTGGTAGAGTGCAAGTGCAAGGTCCTGAGTTTGATCCCCAGCACCAAAAAAAAAAAAATCAACTATGTTATATTGATGTGAAATATAAAAATTGACAAACTTTAAAATCCTTGAGAGAACAGAATACGTACCGATTTTCCCACTGGGAGAACTTTGGAGATTCTGACATCAACTAAACATCCCATTGCTAATATTTATCAGATTATAGATATTTTAAAACTAGATTAAAGACTCAAAAGTAGTATTTATACTCTATTTGGAAACAGAGAAATATTGAGGAGAAAGAGGAACTATGCTTGAAAAAGATTTCTAAATTTACTTGCATTGTTTACTTATTAAGGATGGAGACCTAAGTAGTATACATTGCTACATTTTCAGCCTAAAATCACTGTTTTCTCAGTAAGAATATATGTACCTACGTATTTAGTATACATTCATAAATGCCTATGGTATGCAAAATAATCTCACAGGTCCCAGTACAATTTGTTTAAAATATCATTTATTAAATAAATTGTTTAAAATGGAAATCAAGGGCTGGGGATTTAGCTCAGTCGTTAGAGTGCTTGTCTTGCAAGCACAAGGCTGTGAGTTCAATCCCCAGCACTAAAAAATAAAAAATTAAAAAAAAATGGAAATCAATTAATTTCAGGTTTGTTTTGGGGATATATTTCCAGGTTAATGAGGTTACTGTGTGTTTTTTAATTTGTTTATAAAATATTTCCTTCTAAATAATCTGTGATGGGGGCTGGGGATTTAGCTCAGTGATTAGAGTGCTTGCCTTGTAAGCACAAGGGCCTGAGTTCGATCCCCGGCACACACACACACACAAAAAAAATAATAATAATAATCTGTGATGAATATCTTCTGTTTCTTAGTGCTAGTGTGGACTGAAACTGAAGCTTGAGATGGTAAATAGTATGAAGAATGAGAATGAAGTAGTCTACACAAGTTATTTCCAATCAAAGTCCTCTTGCCTTTGCCCCTACACTAGACCATCTAGACCATAACAATATATTTCAGTTTATATGCCTGGATAAGTAAATTTAAGGCTTATGTTCTCTAGTTTATCTTACAGAACCTTCACATAAAAGAGAAATGAATAGAAAAGATCCTGTAGAGCATCTGGAGGATACAAACAATATTGATAATGCCAGTAGGAGCAAACAAAAAAAATTACTGAACTGTCGCTACTCCTTTACTTATTACAAAGTCTATCCTGATGCCACTTCAATGTAAAATAATGTAATCAGTTTTTATAAGAATTAGTGCAACTATTTTTAGTAATTTTCAGGGATAAATTTAAAATACGAATCTATACCCAATATCGTTGATAATTAACTTTCCTCCAAATATGTACTGTGTGAGATCTGAGCCAATGATAGTACAGAAATCGCCAACGTCAACATATTTTTTAAAGTATTAATGTCCTCTTTGTTCTTTAAAAAAGTTCTGTTTTGCATGATTTATGATGTAGACAAATGTAAGCTAGCAATAAATTGATAAATAATTTCTAAATAAGTTTATATGCACTGAAAAAATATTTAGAATGTTTTAATGATAAAGGTAAACTATCAAAAGTGCTTGTTGAATATCAGAAATCACCAGTAATAGGCTTGACATCAGTAGTTTGTCTTGCTTTAGTTTCTGAAGAACATAATAATCATTTTACATAGATCCTATTGAGATTTTAGTTGCTCGCAGTTCTGGAATGATATAACTAACTATATATATTTTAAATAAAATCTTTCAAACGCAGCTTTAAATAGTATTTCAACATACCGGCTACATTAGAGTTTAACCGTCAGACTTCCTGAGGTGAATCTGGATAGCCAGTGAATTCTGTCCAGGTGGATGGCCCTGTTCCTGAAATTAATCCCTTTATGATCATCTCTTTGCTGCTTTTAAACAACAACAAAAAATACCTCAGTAGTAGACCTAGTCCCTTAAAACATAATTCCATACCAGAAAGGACTCACACCAGACCCATAGAACTCTGTGGTTGGAACATTTAGAAAAAAAAGAGATTTAGGCTTAAAAGGAAGAAATCATTGCGTTTTCATTAGTCAAAAAAATCTGTTATTTAATGTCACAGTTCATGCATTACAGAATGTTTTTACATTTGCAATCTCTACTTTCACTTGGCTTTTTTTTTCCCACAAAAAGTAAAAGATGTCTATGGGTTAAGAAAAATGCAGAAATATTACATTTTTGAGGACTTCCCAAAAAACTATGTTTATTCACT
This sequence comes from Hystrix cristata, assembly GCA_004026905.1. Classification (NCBI taxonomy): domain Eukaryota; kingdom Metazoa; phylum Chordata; class Mammalia; order Rodentia; family Hystricidae; genus Hystrix; species Hystrix cristata. Next base: position 126,087 of record PVJO010001709.1, read on the forward strand.
GAATAGTGTCTTTGGTATTAGGTTTATACTTTGTCATTTCTTTCCCACAGTAAGCAAACTCAGTTGCAAACTCAGTAAGTTGGTCATTCAAAAGAATTTATATCCATGTTCCTTTACCCCTTCGTCAGTTGTGCCAGTGTTGAATTCAAACAGAGAGGAGATAGCCAAACGTTTTACCCATGTTGACCAAATTCTACACTTTTTGGGAACAGGGAAAAGAAGAAATGGACAGAGAGATGCCCCAAAGACCCTGAACTACTTTTCTTTTCCACATGCCATTCCTTCTACCTGAAGTGCCCATGACCCCCTTCCTGGCTATGCTCTCTATGCTCATGAATGGCATTTGTAGGGATGAGTGAGTGTCAAAAAGTCAGGACTGATCTCTTCAACTGCAAAAGTCTTGAGATAACAGATCTGTTTCTAATGTATTTTGATTTTACCGTAGCACTTGTCCAGTGAAAGCTTTTATGAAGAACACGAACTCATTAATTTTTTGTTGAACAAATTAATGAAATAGTGGATTAGTGAAATTAGATCCATTAGATAATTATTTGAATGTGTCACCTCCAAAATTCAAGTGTTGCTAACATGATTTTATTGGGAGGTTGGGGCTTTGAGAGGTGATTGTATCCTGTAATTCCTATCTTATTAATACACTTGAGACTATAACAAAAGAGGTTTCATGAAGAGTTAAGCTAGCTTGTTCTTTCGCTTTCTTTCATGTAAGCATGAAACAAGATGGCCCTCATCTAACCCAATATTAGTTCCTTGATATTAGATTTCCTAGTTTCTAAAGGGATGAGAAAACTAATTTCTTTTCTATCTACAAATAAACCAAGGGGAAAAAAAAAAACAGTTTCCATTATCAGTTGAGTATTTTTAGTTCAAATGTTTTAGAACTATTGTTGGTGCTGCTTTCTTGATGGTTAATAGCTGTAATTAATTAATCCTCCAATTCACTAATTCTCTCATTAAGAAAAATGATAACCACATAGTCTTCCACATACCCATATCAATCATTTATGCCCCAAATATTCTTCTTCATAGTAACAAAATTTGAGAGGAATCTTAAAGCTTTCATACCAAAGATAGACTAAAAAATAATATAGTGTGAGAGATTTACATTACATATAATATGGTTTAAAGTAACAACCCTCAATAGAGTTGGCTGGAATTGTGTGGAACCCTTTTCTCTGGAAAGCACTTGTAAAAGCATTCCTAGCGATTTAATATCTCAATGCTTTAATTGCTGGTTTAAAGACACAGCTGTCTAAATGGCAGCTGGATGTACTGACCTTTAAAACACTTCTTCAAATTCCACTATTCAGTAAACACAACACTCAATACCTCTTCAGGATTTTGTGTTTTACGAAAAGTCCTTTCAAATACATTCTATCACTTAATCTTTACCATAATCATGATTTGTGTGCATAATTATTTCGTTTTTTTACTGCAGAAACTGATTCTTGGTTAAATGATTTGCTTAGTACTCAGATTTGCACAGAACAGAACTTGGGTGCAAACTAAATTGAGCCACAGCCAGCCATATTATATTTTATCAAGGAGGCAATGATCATGAAGATGCTAACTTGTAGTATATAAAAAATAAATTAATTGTAAGATATCTCATTTTTAAAGGGGTATCCTTTAATTATAAATATCACTGTGTAAGATACCCAATATTTCACACTGTTGCATTTTAAAAAATTAAGGAACTCATCAGATATTTAAAGGGAAGGGAGTCCGCATTTTTCTGTATGTAAATTTTTACCTGAATAAAAAATTGAGGGAAATTACTAGTAGCAATATGCTGTGAAGCAAAATCTAATAAATATCTGGTGTTATTACTACTAAAATGAGTTCCATAATGCAACACTCAGAAATAGAGCCACATAGATGTATGGGGTGTGATCAAAAAATTCTATGAATGTTTAAATTTTAAAAAAATTGTTACAGAACAAGGCACGTTGCCATTGCCTCCTCCTCAAAATGTTCCCCCACACTTCGAACATGTCTCATCATTCTTTCCACTTTCTGAAGCAGTAAGTATCGTTTGTGTCTTTTGTGAGTGTCTTCAGTTAACCTGTTGGACAAGTTAACTGAAGACACTCAAAAAAGACATTGGTTCATGGTTATTTTGACGCTGGGGAAGACCCAGAAATCCCAAGGTGCCAGCTGTAGGGAAAACAGTGTTAAGGACACGTGGTAATGTTTTTATTTGACAGAAATTGACGTAAACATTTTGAGTCAATTCAGGACATCAAGACAACCACGACTTTGTTTATATGCATACTCACTAAAGAGGATTTCCAGAACTGCTTCAGAAAGTGGCAAGAATGATGGGATAAGTATGTTCAAATTGAGCAGAGTATCTTGAGGAGAAAAAAGCAATGTGTTTTTTACCGTAATAAGTTTTTAAAATTTAAATCATCCCCATATTTTTTATCACATCTCATAGTAAACTAATCTTTGGCAAAAGAGTGAAGGAAATACTATGGAAAGAAATAGTTTCAACAAACTGCTGAAACATTTACACATCAATATATGGAAAAATAAAAAAGAATCTAGCTACAAATCTTATATCCTTCACAAAAATTAACCAAGAAAACATTGTAGGCTTAAATTTAAAAACGACAACTGTAAAACTCCTAAAAGATAACATAGGAAAGAATTGAGGTAACCTTGGGTTTTATGATGATTTTCTACATACATGATCAGCAAATGAAAAAATGGAAATCCATTTTTCTATAAACTGAAAATATTTTTTAAAAAATTATATACATTAGCTGAGTGTGGTGGCACTTGCCTGTAATTCCCTCACTTTGGAAGGCTGAAGCAGGAGGATTACCAGTCCAGCCTGTGCAATTTAGAGACTTAGTTAAAAAAAAAATAATTTAAGAAGAAAAAGGAGCTGGGATGTAACTCAGTGGGAGAGCTGTGGGGTCAATTCCTGACATCCCACACAAAATTCTGTTTAAAAAATTTTTAAAACCATTTTTAAACCCAAATTTTATTTTTTTCAGTACTGGGGATGGAACCTAGAGCCTTCATATTGGGCTGCGTCCCCAGCCTTTAAATTTTTTTTTTAAATGCTCTGCCTGGTGTAGGGGTGCATGCCTGTAATCCCAGCACTCAGGAGGCTGAGGCACGAGATTGTCATGAGTTCAAGGCCAGCTTGGGCTACATAGTGAGTTCAAGGGCAGCCTGAACTACATAGCAAGACTCTGTCTCAAAAAAAAAAAATTTTTTTTTAAATACTGAGACAGTGTCTAAGTCCCTGAATTGCACATGTGTATGTGTGTGTGTGTATGTATATATATATCTGTTGTGTGTGTGTGTGTGTGTGTAATTTCTTGGTCTCTCCCAGAAAAATACAAAAAAAGTATCAAAACTGTGAAAATTAAATGAATACTTTTTAAGAAACCCAACTTATAGCACACTTCTAGTACAGGTTTAGAATATTCTTATAGAATTGTAGATTCTGTGGCCTTAAAGACATTGTATTCACATTCTGTTCTTTAATTTAGTACTTGCTAACCTAGTTTAGGCAAGTAGAATTTGATTTATTAAATGTCATAAAATGAAAAAATTTTCTGCATGATTAATTTTTGAATTAGCCTTTTCCTCATGCCCATTTCCCTCCTAATTTGTCTTTTGAGAATAGAAGGATATTTCAGTATTTATCAGTCCTTTATTACAACTCCGTTATTGAAATATAACAGTTATTATGTATATATAGTTATATATTTTTACCTGTATCTATCTCTATATGTTATTATATATGCATATATACTTCAAGATATAATGGGAAATCCCTATAGAAAGTCATTCAGAGTTCTTCCTATAATTACTTTGGTACAGTAGATCTGTAAAATTCTAAATAAAAATATTTAAGAATTTCAAATCGATGTATTTGTGAGGGTGGCACGAGCTTTCAGTGGACCCAAGATCAATCCTATAATCTGTCTTTGTGGTTATTCCAGTAGAGTAATGTTATTACTGCATATAAAATAAACATTGACTTCCACCACTCATTTGAATGTTTGTCCTCAGTGGGACTTTAGCCTCTGGATGTTTCAGCATCTCTGTAATCTTGGAAGAGTTTCATTCTAGACCTTTCTTTTGTTCACTTCAATATTTGGTCTATACTTACCCTGCATTTTCTCTGACCCTGTGATCTGGCCTCACTCAGCCTCTGTTAGGGCTAAGGCACTGCCTTGATCTGCTTCCTTTTACCCTTTCTTCTCTTCCTTCCTCTTCTCCTTTTTTTCTTCATACTGGGAATTGAATCCAGGATCTTCACACTCGTTACATCACCAGCCCTTCTTTACTTTTATTGTTTATTTTAAAATGAAGTCTTGTTAAATCGCTAAATTGCCAGAGCTGGGCTGGAATTTGTCATCCTCTTGCCTCAACCTCCCAGAATTCTGGGATTACAGAGGTATGCCACCATGCCTAGCTCCTTATTTCCTTTCTTGATGTTTCAGGTAAGGCACCATTAACCTCGGAAACTACAGACAGTTCACAAAGCATCCATTCTCCTTTTCAGGCAACAGTGCAGACGGTAAAGTTCAGCAATTCTCTGTTCAAGCCACACCTACTCTCCCTGAGCTGACTCTATCCACAGTCCCTGAACTCTGTGAAGACTGATAGTGACCATTACAGTGAATGCTGATAAATGGATTCTTTACTACAGAGTTGGGTAGCACACTAAGAGACATGAGGAATAGGAATTTTCTCTGAAATTAAACATGGGCTTACCCCAGTTTGATGTTTGTTCTAATCCCTATTGCTTAAACACACAAATGATGAAAACACTTTTTTGGTGCTGGGGATAGAACTCAGGGCCTTGAACTTGCTAGGCAAGCACTCTACCACTTGAGCTGAATCCCCGACCCTGAAAACATTTTTGATAAAATGAAAAGATGAAAACATGCTCAACATTAGTAATCATCAGGGAAATGCAAATGAAAACCACAATCCTACTTCATACCTATTAGGATGGCTAGCATACAAAAACAGAACAAAACAAAACAAAACAAATTAACAAGTATTAGCAAATATATGGAGAAATTGGAACCTTTGTGCACTATGGGAATGAAAAATGGTGTTATCACTATGGAAAATAACTTCCTCTGAAAATTTAAAATTGAACTACCACATAGTCCAGCAATTACACTTCTGGGTATATACCCACAAAGGATTGAAAGCACGGACACAAACAGTTATCACTAAATTCATGTTCATAGCAACATTATTCTCAGTAGCTGAAAGATGAAAGTAACTCAAATTTGTATTGATAGAAGAATAGAAAAAGTAATAATGTAACATGTACATGCAATAGAATATTATTTAGCCTAAAAAAGGAAAGAATTCCCCATTCATGCTACAACATGGACACATCTTGAAGATACTCAATTAAATGAAGTAAAACAAGAAAAATATTAAGTATGATTCCATTTGTATAAGATACCTAGAGTAACCAAATTGACAATGACAGAAAGTAGAGTGGTGGTTGCTAGAGGGAAGCTAGGGGATAAGAAATGGCAATTATTATTTACTGGGTATGGAGTTTCAATTTGGTCAGATAAAAATTTCTGGAGATGGATCATGGTGATGGTAGCAAAACGTGAATGTATTGAGTGGCACTGAGTTGTACATTTAACACTGGTTTAAAATAGTAAATTTTATTGTATCTATATCTATATATCGCTACAGTAAAAAATAAAATTCTAAAATATCAATGAAAGTACAAGTGGAAATGTCCAAAGAGATTTACATATTGAAGGTCTTTGTTTTATTGGTGCAGAAGCTGAAGCCACAAGAGAATAAATTTCTGAGTTACTAATACAGTTAATTAGTATAACAGAACTAAAAAGAACCCCATGATCCTGAGATTCATCAACTAGAGTCTTTCCATCATCCCAGAATTACTTCCCTTTCTTGCAGAGAGGCTTATTTAGCCATTTGGACTGTAGTTTTCTTGAAAAGATCCAGCATACTCCTAGGTCCCTGAGTCAGTCTGCACTGTAGCCTCTTAAGTCTCTTTCTAGTGATAGTTGACATTTTTTAAATATGCAATCTTTGGAAGAAGGAAGGATTGCTAATCTTCCAACAAAAATATTAGTGGGTTTCCACTTCTCAGTAGTGTATTACTTACAGCTGAATAATATTCCCAGACATGCTGACATCGTTTGACAGCTGGAATAGTGTATTGATCCAACATGCTAATTTAGTGGAAAGGCCAGATGTTAAATGAGCATAACAATCAGTGATCTCATCCTTTTCTATCCTGTTAATTCCTTGCCAAAGCAGGTGTTCAAAGATGTGCAAGATTATTTTGATGAGGGATGACCACAGTAGGCTTAAGCCCTAATATGTGAATCCTAACACCTGCCCTCATTCTAATAGGACTCCTTCTTCCCATTCTACCTGGAATGAAATGGCTCTGCTGGTTCTCATTTGAGACTGCTGCCAAACATACGGAGGAGTAGTGGTATGTGAAAACAGTGACATTCTGCAAGTATCCCTATTCAGTCAACCTCATAATTTTAGGCATTTTTCTCATAGTTAAATCTTGCAGCATGGAGTCTTTATCTGATTATTATCAGAATTATGTAAAATCTTCCACATTCAGAAGCCAAGCATCACATAAGATTCCTTACTTACACTATCTCTAATAACATTATTCCTGTAAAACGGATATTTAGTATTATTTTGAAGACCAAGAAACTGACAAATCAGAAATGCTTTCATCCAATTCCTTACTGACAACCACTCAGATGCTCTTAAGTTCTAACCTTTCATACATCCTAATCATAGTTGCCTTTTAAACATTCCTTCAGGATTTCAACTCCAAAACATCATTTAAAACCTCTCCCTGTTTAGACCAGTGCTTCTCAAACTTTAATATGCATGGGAATCATCTGAGTACGTTATCTTGTTAAAATGCAGGTCCGTTAGGCCTGAGTTGGATCCTGAGTATCTGCACTTGTAACAGCTTTCGAGACGCTACCGATGCTGAGCCCCAAACCACGTGACAGTCACAGTTCTAGAGTGGTTTCCTGATATGGTAGTCTATAGGCGCATGTGGCTGTTGAGGACTTGAAACGAACTGGTCTGAATTTAGTTGGGTTTAAAGTGTAAAATAGCATGCTAAATTTTGATGACTTAGTGTAAAAAAGAAAAATGTAAAACATCTCAGATTTCATGTTGAAATAATATTTTGAAAATATGAAATTGAACGCAGTATACTGTCAAAATCAATTTCAACTATTTATTTTTTTACCTTTTAAAATTGACTACTAGAAGAAATTTAAAATTGTGTCTGTGGTTCCCATTACATTTCCACTGGACAGTGCTTCTCTAGAGAGTACTCCTGAATCTTTTCCACTCATTGATTGTTCAGCATTGCCTTGCATTGCCAAAGGACATACACTGTTGTCTATGCAGGAAGTTCTTGAAATTCTAAACTTACATATCATTCTTCATTGTATATTATGTCTTTTTTTGCCCTTGTATCTGCAGCCATAGAAAAGTACCTACATTCCAACGGATCCTCAGTAATGACTACTGAGTTTTGTGGTCAGTGATGATCAATGAGTTTGGAATCCTAAACATTTGCTATGGCTACTGTAATATACCTCAGAGTGCTTAGCAGAATGCATTTTGAACAAGAAGGGCTACATTAGTGTCTGGGTCCAGCCCAGCTAACCTCAACGCATTGCTCAGAGTCTTTATGGATTGCCTGACTTGCTGTCCTCTCTGTTAAGGGAATTTTCAATAGCTGTAATGTAGAGCTAATCAAAACATAATTAGGAAGGCAAATTACTATAAAAAACCATCATCTAATGCTTTCCAAAAAGAGATTTGGGGATTATGTGCACCACTGGTTTCTCACTACGGGATAATTAAAGTTGATTGAAACAGAATTGCGTAAAAATAAAGGTGAGTGCTTCCTTTCAGTATCTTCTCATGACTGAAACAAAGAACTTGAGAAGGTCCTTGGCTACAAAGTAAGGGGCACACCACAAACGTTACGTCAAGGAGGATTTTTGAGAAGCAATTTTTCATCTTCAATTTGAGGTTTAAGGAACGCTGCTTTCTAGTATTCAATGAGCTATACAGCTTTTGTGCTATTATTCCTTCATTCATTCACATTCACCCACTCTCTTTCTTTTTTTTTTTTTTATTATTTACCAAGAACATGCATTGGTACAATGTAGATATACATAGTAATCACATTCATCATAGGTAATTTGTACCTGTACGTGATATATCTTGGTTCCCCCACTTTCCCGCCCCTCCATTCTCCTCCCCTTCCCCTCCTTACTCACAATAGCTTTATTTACATTTTTTCATTTTTTACCTTCTTTTCTTTTCTTTTCCCCCTCCTCCCTCTCTAGTTCTCTTCCCATTTGGGTATTTGTTTTTCACGATATCTGTTATACCTTTTTGCCCTTACTTACACTTATGGAGATGCAAATTGAAACAACACTAATATTCCATCTCACACTAGCAAGAAAAGCTATTATCAAGAAATCAATAACAAATGCTAGCAGGGATGTGGGGAAAAAGGAACCCTCCTCCACTGTTGGTGGGAGTGTAGGCTGGTCGAACCATTGTGGAAACCAGTGTAGAAATTCCTCAAAAAACTGCAACTAGAAGTTCCATTTGACTCAGCTATTCCTCTTCTCAGTATCTTCCCAGAAGAATTAAAAACATCGTACCACAGTGATACATGCACAACCAAGTTTATAGTAGCACAATTCATAATAGCTAAGTCTTGGAAACAACCCAAATGCTCAGCAACTACTGAATGGCCAAAAATGATGTGTTTTTTTAATACAGTGGAATACTATTCTGCCATAAAAAAGTATAAACTTGAGACATTTATAGATAAGTAACAATTAGAATGTTGGAATGTATGTTGTCACCTTGAGAACATACTCTTAAGTGAAATAAATCACTCACTTTCTTATGCACCACCCCCCAACTCACAGGCTGGGACCTTCAACAGTGATTTTTCTAGGTACCTTTAATAAATCAAGTACTGGTAACACTGGATTTCTTAAGGGAGCCCAGCATAATTTAAATTCTTAACACATTTAAATTCTTGAGTTTCCAGACTCGTTTAAATTTTTGAATCTCCAGACCACCCTCTTTTCTGTTAATGTATCAGTAGTCAAGCAGGGTGGAGGATGCATGTCTATAATCCCCAGCATTTGGGAGGCAAGTCAGGAGAATTACTGTCTTAAAACCAACCAACCAGCCAAACAAACCAAACAGACAAACAAACAAAGCAAAGAATTTCAAAGGAGCTATAACCATACCAAGTTCTGAAGTTCTTCTGAAGACCTAAAATTTTTTTCCAGCCAGTAATTAAAAAATATTTCCTGGCACTTGCGTAACAACAACAAAAAAAATCTCCTTAATATTGAATATGCAGATTGGGACTGTAACTCTGGTAGAGCACTTGCCCAATATGCTTGAGGCTCTGGGTTTGATCTCCAGTACTGAGAAAGAAAAAAAAAAAAAAGTTTAACATATGCAAATTTTGTATACTAATAAAAACTTGGAAATTTGTGTTCATTTTATTTTAAAGGCATGCCTTGCTCTTGTAAGTAGCAGCTACCTTAAACAGCTTCCCAAATTACTCTTTTGCCTTATCATTCCAAGAGCTGCAGATTCACTGCCAGGCAAGGGCACATGAATAATCCAAATCTGTTTCCAGAGATTCAGGCCTGTCATTCACCTGTCCACCTTGCCTTGCAGGTGGGGAAAGTCTGACTAATAAAGATTATCTGGAGTCACATTTTAGGAACTTTATTAAAGAAAACTCTCTCCAGTGGAACTTTACCGTGTTCATCATGGGGCAGGTGGTGTGAAATGCTAATTTAGTACTCATTTTCAATTAAAAAACATGTTTATTTGCATGTGCTATATGAATATATTAGTTTATCTTGATGGAATCATTTATCCTTTACTAGAATATAAGTTCCAAGGGGAAGGAAACTTGTCTTTTTCAGGCTTGCATTCCCCACAGTGTGCTCAGTAGAGTTTTCTAATTAAAATGGTATTTGTAATCACATAAACAAGGCATGACAGAATAGAGAAGCACTTTTATTTGTAAGTCTTTTTTCATCACTGCTATCAGAACAAATTTAACATTCCTTATTTCTGAGAAAAAAGTGATCCCATTTGCTATCCCACTGTAATCATATCCTCTGAGGAAAAAAATGATTATTTTTTTCAGAAGCCACGCGTGGGGCCAGGGATGTAGCTCAGCAGTGCAGTGCCTGCCTAGCAAGAGTGAAGCCCTGGGTTTGATTCCTGGTACAAAAAAATAAAATAAAATAAAATAAAATAAAATAAAGTTAAAAAAAAGACACCCCTCCCCCCAAATAGCCCCACATGGCTGTGTATTTAGGACCTTCCTTCCTGTAGCCAGACTGCATACATGACAGTCATTAATCTAGTAATGGCATTGGAACAGAACTTCTTGCCCTGAAATATATGGAGATTAAAAAAAACATAAAAATCTATTATTTGGACAGCTTTAAGCTCTGACCCACTTAAGAAACTAATGGAATAGTAATGTTCACTCATTAATTAAAATTCTTTTAGTATGCATTTTATATTAACTGTGTACTTTATATTCATATTACGCATCCCTATTTTAGGTTATATGCTGGCACTAATATTGGTAAATAAAGATCTATCAGTAATTTGCTTTTTAGCAACATGGTTTTGAATCATAGGAAACAGAAACCTGGCACACAATTTGTCATCTACTTTCACTTTTTCCCAGAATTTAATCAGAATTAGTTCATTTTGGTTAAAAAGCAACAAAGTCAAATGGTGTCTTGCTTTCCATCAGCTTTGAAACTAGTTGATAGATTTTATTTTGCCTTAAAAGGTGAATTTTTGGTTATTTGTTCATATGAATCAAATCTCTTTTAGTATTCAAAAAATAAAAAAAAATGTTTATAGTATACAGCAGTGTTCAAGGCATTGTATTGTATCATATGTTGAATTTTTCTTCTTTTTTTTGCAATAATTTACCAGAAAACTGTAAAAGTTATTTCAGAGCTGAGGTTTGAAAGAATTGGAGTCATAAGAAGGTCAGAAGGGGATACTGTGTTTCTCAGGAGGTTGGCTGTGGCTTAGAATCCTAGAGCCTCACACCTGTGCCTGGGATCATTTGTTTACAGGAGAATGAGAGATTCCAGAGATCCCAGGGGCAGTTGGGATCCCAAAGAATCCAGCATTTTGGAATTAGAATATTCTTTTGAGGACTTCAGGCAAATAAATTATTTTAATTTGAAAGGAGACCAACAAAGAAGTTAAAAACTTTCTCAAGAATTTAGGGCTTGTTAGAAGTAGTTCTTGATTTCTGCTCAGGCCAATTTTCTGACACTAGGATATACTGAGAATGTGAGAAACTTAATATGTTGGAATGATATTTGATGAGGAAGTTTTTGATGGAGTTCAACAAATGCTTAGTACTTTCTGCAGAGCACAACTAATACAGGTCCAGAGCCCAAGCCCTCTTACAATTCTGGCATGTCGAGGCTGGAGTGGATTGGAAAGCAGGAAGGAGGGCTAATTTGGGGGTGTTGGAGACCAGCACATCCTGAGGAAAGGCTGGAAGAACACTGGGAGGAAGGAATGGTGGTTGGTAGCCTGATAGAAGAGTAGGAAGAGGGCTGGGGATTTAGCTCAGTGGTTAAAGTGCTTGCCTTGCAAGCACAAGGACCCGAGTTCGATCCCCGGCACCAAAAAAAAAAAAAAAAAAAAAAAAAAAAAGAGTAGGAAGAGTCCGAGAGATGCTTGATGGTTGCAAAAAGACTGAGAATCTGATCTGTGTCTTTCCATAAGTCAAGACTAACGATTTTTTGCCAAATTGTGGAGTGGGAGGTGTTTACCTTCTTTAAATTCTCAGGACTTAACTTGAGCTTTTCTACCTATAACCTCCCAACTCTCTGTTCTGGAACAACTAAGCCCAAATGGCATCCGTGTGCAGATTCAGCCCCAGACAATCTTTCCAGAGTTATAAAGGATTTAAGAGGCCATGTTCAAATCTCAAGAGACACATTCCACATTGTCTCATCTTGAGTCTCAAATACCAATTTGTCTTTGTTCCTGAGACCAACCCCTCTTAAATTACCTCATCCTCCCATGTATCCCAATATCTAGATTGGATACCTGGGTTAGGATTTATCAGGCAGGATCTCTCATCCCTCTGTCCATTGTCCTTACCTAGTGCTGGCAGACCCCTCTGGTAGCAGTTGTCTGAGTTCTTCAAATAGCACCTGCTTCTACTTCGTGTGATGTCATTTTGTCTGCCATAAATACACTTGCTACATTCTAAGCATTGCAAAAAAGATCATGGGCTTAGAATTCAGCCAGACCTGCCTACAAATCACCAGTTGTTTTGGTTCAAAGGATGGGTTTTGCCAAGGCTCTTTCTACCATAATTAATCATTTTGTTTTGGGTTATTTTACAAGATCCCAAAAAATCATCCCTAAGAGGATAACTTGCTAAAACTGTAAACTTTGGAGGTGTTTTTTTTTTTTTTTTGCCAGAACTTATTAAAACATTTGGATTACTTTTGAAAATTATTTTTTAAAAATTTTGATGAATATACTATTTTATTTGTTCCTGCTAATTATTTTACTTTGTATAATGTCTTCAGTGTTCATCTATACTCTGGCATATATCTGGATTTTTTTCCTTTCATTCCTAAATAATACATTGTATGTATATGTTATGTTTTGCTCATCCATTCATCTATTACTGAAAACTTGAATTGTTTCTAGTTTTGACTATTGTAAATAATGCTGCTATGAATATGAACATATAAATATCTGTTTATGTCCATGCTTTCAGTTTTGGGGCTATATCTCCATTCTACCCAGTGGTAGAATTGCTGGACCATATGGTAACTATATCTTTAATTTTCTGTGGAACTTCTATATTCTTCTGGGACCTCACATTGAACTATAGCATTCTGCCATGGTAATTTTGTGTGAGTGTGTATATTTGAGAGATAACAGTAAAATCAATGCATATACATTGATTGGGGTTGTGAAGAATGTTTTATCATCTATGAAAGAAATTTTAAGTATATTGATGTTCGGGCAAAGAAAAGTACATTAGAGCTGATTAGGAGATTAGGAAGTTAAATAAGAACCTTATCTAGTGCAATCTGAATATGTGGGTCATTTAGAGAATATATCAGCTGCAGCATTTCACAAAATGACTTTCACATTGTCTCACTGGCATAATGCATACAACATTTTAGATGAGGCTATTATGAGTTGAAAATAAAATGGATCACTAGGTTTAAATGGTTGTTTAAAAGAGATAGTTTAAATTACGAAAGCAGAGTTTGAAATCCTGTAAAGTTATAAAAGAAATTGATAATATATAAAAGTTACCCTTATTTCTATTATACCTAAATCTTTCTAAAAAGATGGTGAAACCTTCAATTTAAGATAAATGAGATATGCACATATAAGTGAAATTCACTTTAAACAAGTAACTTACTGTGTACCCCAAAGAGCAGATTCACTCAGGGGAAGGCCATACCAAGTTACAGTTTACTGCAGAAAAATAAATCAGCAATTTGGGAAACTTCATTTTGTGTTAGCATGGCATGAGTTTCAGCAATTATGAAATGGTCAGATTTTAAACACCAGTGATTTAATTGTTTCCTAAAATACAAATTGTTGCAAGACAGCTTTGTTAAACACATAGAGCTTCTAACTGGGCTTCTACAAATGGCTGAAATTTACCATTAGAATAGACAGCCCATTACTCAAATGCTGTTTACTGACAGATTTTATTAATCTTTGGGATTTGTGGCTGAGTTTGAAATCAGATGGTTTTCCAGATATTAACTGATTAACTAAAGTCCAAGGACTATCAGTGAATTGTTACACAATATGTGCATTGATAGTTTACTCCAAGCTCTGATTTGTTAAGCTGATGGTTATTGTTGTTATTAGGATTGCTTGTAAATAGAAACAGTATATGTTTAGCATACAAAACTGAAAAGTTATACTTGTTTTAATCATTTTATTTCAAAGCCTAAATGTTGGTGTTTTCATCATTATGATGGGAAATAGCCCCAAGTGAAAGGACTGAGTCATCTATATATTTATATTCATTAAAAATATCTTTTTCTACTAGACTCTATGGTATCAAAGTTTAGGTCATAAATCCAGAATATATCCAGTATAGTTGGAAAGTCCCCAATATGCATGTTATTCACCACTATGCTAATGAATTTTTACATTTTTGGTTAAGTGAATAATTGATGCTTCCCACTTAGTAACACAACTTTGTTCTACTACGTGGTAGGTACATCAGTAGGAACTGGTGAAAGATAGACAAGATATCATCTCTGTCCTTAAGAAGTTTAAATTGTAGTTAGGCAGAAATTTGTTGGATGTTGGTTGCTGTTGATGGCTTTGAACTATGACATATTTTCTTAACAGAAAAATAAATGAGTATCTGAATAATTCAATTCGTTCCACAAATTTTCTTCAAGAACCTGACTGTTTTGCCACCTGGCTCCACTTTTAGGGCATCCTGTCATGGTCGTCAAGGAGCTTATGATCTTTTCTACCCTGACTGATATCAATATCCTTTGTTGCTAAGCAAGTAGTCTCAACATTTCTTTACTTCTGCTCCTATGGAAGTTGGAACCCTACAACTTACTTATATCCCCTCTCCTGAACTTAGTCCTCCCTAGAACTATTGCAACATAAGAGAACAACCTGGTGTGATGGTTATGAATGTCCCCTAGGAATATTAAATTTGAGGTTAAAGACAAGGATCAATTCTGAATGAAACAGTGTCCTCAAGTGTCTCTGAAGAAAGATCTCGTGATTGTGCTCTTAGGCTCTATCTCAAATGCATGGTGCTAGTCCCATCTGGGTACCTTCACGTCTCCTTGTTCATTACTGGTCTCATTAGCAAATATTTTATTATGATTAATTGTCTGTACATCCATTACTCCTATTCAGCACAAGGTCCTCAAGTGAGGGCACAGGAGTAGTATCATTTAATGTGGATGTTTTATATTTGTAATAGTTTCCATCAGTAACTTCTTCCTCTTTGATATAAACACAACTTTTTCTTAGTCTTATGAAAAATATGAGTGAAGAGATTTCTAGAAAACTTTGCTGATTTTTTAGTTGATCTTTAATACATGATCTAAGTAAAGTAAGCAAACAAAAAATCTTTACTTGAAATGCAGATAGAGCTTCATGACAAATACCTTAGCTCCTAAATTACTATCCCTAAACTCCTAGCCAGAAATTTTGGAGGGACAATGAAGGAGTTGGATGCTTTTCTTTCCTTTACAAAAAACTAAGGAAACATTCCTGGTTTGCCATGATATAAGAAACTTTCTAGGAGTGTTATCTACAGAGGGGAAATTTCAATTATGGGAACTTCAATTGAAAAAAAACCCAGCAATTTCTCTTCTAAATTCCTTTAGGAAGCAGCTCATCTTTATCTTATTGTGCTTGGTTTTATTACAAGCATCTTGACCCAAACAAAGTTTATTTCTGCCCTATTAGTTTATTTGGGAACCAGTAATTAAAGAAACATTGCATCCCTCCCTTAAAACCTTTCACATGTCCCGTGAACTCCCTCTGCACTAATTATAGTACTTAAACACTACAAGTAAATCCATTCCCTTACGGAACACAGAGGTGTTGAAAGAACATTTCTTAGCCTGAAATCAAATAAGTAGTTTGAAGATCTCAGTAGCATCCTTACAGGACACACACACACACACACACACACACACACACACACACACACACATACACACACGTTTATATCTCTTTTTAAAATTGACGCTTCTCTATCTTCATTATTTACTTAATAACATTGTTTATTGACTTCCTTATTAATGAACGAAAACTTCATTCCCAGAAGCTTAGGTGGGGTGAATTAGTTTCACCTCCTCATTAAACTTTTTGGGAGGCAGCATGATAAATAAGCCTAAATTTCTGTGCCTGTCAACAGCAAACATTTTTCCAAGAAGATCTTTCTAAGGAGGACCATGGGTCAAAAGCAATAAAGTTTAGAGGCAGTGCATTGTGGTTAACAAAAGCACTACATGTCAGTTAATATCTTAATAAAAATGATTGATGACTTTCATTTTTTAAACTTTTTTTTTTCTTTTTTTTTGGTGCTTGGGATCAAACTCAGGGCCTTGTGCTTGCAAGGCAAGCACTCTAACCACTGAGCTAAATCCCCAGTCCAATTGATGACTTTTTAAAAAGTCTGATTTCTCACGGCCTTGCCATTTCATAGGTATGTGAACTTTGATGGCCCCTTAACTTATGAATAAATTTTTCGAATCTAGGTTTTTTGAGGGTTTGTGTTTTTTTGTTTGTTTGTTTTTGTTTTTTTGGTGCTGGGGATTGAATTCAGGCCCTTGTGCTTGCTTGGCACGTGCTATACCACTTGAGCTAAATCCCCACCCCTTTTCTAATCTATAAAATGAGGAGATGATGTTCATTTTAAAAAAAGATAAATAGACCATGGATATCCTAAACCCACATCTGAATAGCTTCCTCTGTGTCCTATGGAATCAAAGGAGAAATTTCTCACATTACTATTATTTTCCTCTCATGCCTTTCCTGTCTCAAACGAAACAGATTGAAGAAAGAAATAGTTGGCTAGGACGTTTTTTATTTGGTGCTGGGAATGAAACCCAGAGCTTCCCACATGCTAACATGCTAAGCAAGCCCTAGAATTACCAGTAAGTTATGCCCTCAACCCTTTTTAAAATGTTATTTTGAAACAGCGTCCCTTTAAATTGCCCAATCTGTCTGTCCTCAAATTTGTAATCCTCCTGCCTCAGTCTCCTGAGTGTCTGGGATTAGAGGTGTGCACCAGCATGCCCATTCAGCTTTCCGTTTTAAATAAAATGAGAATTCTATTACTGTTGTTTTTTGGTGAGTTACTGACATATGCTCCCATAATGGAAGATTCGAAGTGGGGAGATGAGACAATTATCCCACAGAGGATCATTTCTATTTGCTGCATCAAAATAAAGGATAAGGGTTAAATTCAATTGATTGTTTTTTTCCCTCATATTTCAAAGGTTTTTTTTTTTTTTTTCTCTGATGTGTCCACTGCTGGCCTTGATTTCTGTTGCTACAAAACTTGGAAGGCATGTTTAGTCCTCTGGAAATCCTGTTTAATGCACTCACTTTGACTCTTTATTGACTGTTAGGCTTGATGCTAATTGAAAGGAGGCTCACTTCAAATCGTTACAAGGTAAATCACCCAGTGGCAAAAGGTTCTAGCCCTAGGGGCTCTGTGGAAGAGCCTCAGGGCCTTCCTGGGGGTGGGAGAGGGTGCCAGCCAGAGGGCAATACCCATCTTGCCCCTCAACCCCAGCAACTCCACTTTGATTGCTTTGATAAAATTTTTGTTGGACTCTCTTTGAAGACAACATTTCATGGGGACAGAAGAGTGGTGGGTGTGTTAAAAAAAAGTTTGAAAAGCTTTGGCAAATCCAGCACAAAAGGAAGTTGATTATCTGAGAAACAACTCTGAAGGAGTCAGGCAGTTCATAAATACCAAGACTGGGATTAAACAAGGTCTTCTGACTCAAAATCTCTTTCCATTCTCCTGAGTCACTTCCTGTGGCTCCTCATCCTATCTTACCTGGCTTTCACCCACTGTGTCCAGGGCCCCATGGCCTGACTCTTCCCAAAAAACTGCGCCACCCAGCAACCCCTGGGCAAGATGTGCTGCAATTGGTGTGCACAAGGCTCTATAGATTTTTCCCTGAAAATGCTGAGATCTCTATTGAAAATCTCCCAGTTGTTTTTCTAAATCCTAGAGTATGTGTTAAATAACACGAAATTTTTTTTTTTTTCTTCTGTGGCTCATGAATATTTGGGAAGAACTTCTTCCAAGGATGGAAGGATTTGGCTTAACAATACTCAGGGCTATATGATGTGAAAACCCCCCTGAAAAAAACACCTAGAAAATTTTAAGAATATTTTAAAAATACCTAGCATAGCTCAGAAAACTCAGAGATAAAGCTGTAGAGAAGGAAAATCACAATACTTAGATATTACCCAGTGCTTTTGCTACTTTGGGGGAGCTGAGGCAGCAGTTTATTAACGCAATAGCTGGTGCCAGTGTCAATTTAAGGACAAAGTTGAGACCTGGACACATTCAGGGTGGGTGGAACTGAGTCAGTTCCTAACTACTAGCACATATTAATCTAGGCTCATGAGGCACTATAGCCATAGTAAAAGGTGAGCCAGTATACTCTATCCACCAGCACGTGGTGAAGGCAAGGGGGTTTCTCTCTTCATGTCAAGGGTCCAAGTAGAAGCATACAAATTCTATATTGAGAATTCATAAGCACGAGCCTTACAGATTTATGATGCATATGCTTCCTAAGTATCAGAAATCCTTTAAATGGATCTATTAATTTGAAAAACTTGATCCCCAGTCCAGAGACTAATCAGAAAGGATAACTTTTGGAGGCAAAAGCAGACCTGCATATTCTGTGGGATGTTGCAATCCAAATCTTATAAGCAAATAATCTACCAGTAAAGTAAAAAGAAAAGACAAAGCAATAGTACATTTAGGACTCCTAGATATGTAGATCATAAGATAAAGATTTTTAGAAGGATGAAAGATATTTTAAAAACCCAAGCAATTAATAAGACTATTTTAAAGTTAGTTCTTAGTTACTTTTCTTGTTGCTGAGACAAATTACCCAACACCGACATTACTCGACAATTTAGCTCACAGTTGCTGGATCCAAGCAAGGGTGGCATGGCAGACAGCCATCACAGAGGAGAAACAGTTCATGGCAGGCAGAAGACAGCAAAAGCAAGCAAGCGATAGACAAGTCTCTTTTTGTTCTTTCTATATTATCCAGGCTACCTTCCCTTAGGGCGAGTAGCACACCCTTAATCCTAGTACCTCACCAGGAATCAATCCTGGCATCACATTCTTGATCCCAGCAGAACTGTGTCAAGTCAGTCAGTGGACTGACTTAGTAACCACACATTTTAGATCCAGCCACCTCTGATAAAGACCCACCTATGAGTGCATGAAGCTTTAGGGGGACATCAAGACACAAACAATAAGAGATATATCAAAAATAGCCAACTTTTGTGAAATAAATTAACTGAAAATTAAATTGACAGATTAAATAGCAAAGTCGGAACTGAAGAGAGAATTTGTAAATGGCAAAATATATTTGAAGATACTGTATTATTCAGATTGGACTACTGAGGAGGCTAGAACAAAATCATCAATACAAAATAAAAGCATCAAAAAAGTAATGATTTTAAGTTGTGGAAAATAAAGAGAAAACAGGTTAAAAATATTTTATATTTTAAATTTATTTTAAATTTAAGTCCATAGATCCTCAGATTCACTTAAAACTATATGTGCCAACTGTGATAAGAGTGAATAAATGATAAGGAAATTCTAGAAAACCAAAGACAAGTAGAAGATCTTAGGCGAAACCAGAAAGAAAAGAACAAAAATAATTTCGATTACAGACTTCTCTAGAGCTATGATAGAAATCGGGAAAGAATGGAATACCTTAAAAATGCTAAAAAGAAATATCTGAAAACCTAGAACTCTATATTTAACTAAACAATAACATACAAATATGTGGAAATACAGACTCTTTCAGACAAAAAAACAGAAGGATTTCCACTCATAGACCTTTGTTCAAATACATACCAAACTTTGGAATGGAGAAAGTTGAATCTAGAATGCGTAAGACGCAAGAAAATTGGTAATAAAAAGTTAATAAGCAAATGTTAGTGAACATCTGGGTAAATCATCTTTATTACTGACATCATGAAACAACCCTAACAGTGACTGGCATAGGTCCTGTAAAACAAAATAAAAAGAAAAAATATAACAGTAACTCATGAAAATGTGGAGGAAAATTGAGGGTAAATGATTTAAAGTTCCTTGATGCTTAAAAATGTTTTCTTCAAGCATATGGATGTATTGTTTCTAATAAATTGTTGAGATATAATTTATATGACTTTACAAAACACAAATGATCATTTATACATAGATGCACACACATTTATATCTGAAAAATAACTACACATGGTAACAGTACAAATGTCTATGAGGAACTACACATGCCAATTGAAGTAAGTTCCTTCTGGGGAAGAGAAGGGTGAACAAAGGGCTTTACTGGATCTTCAGAGTTTTATTTCTTTAAGAAAAAAAGCGCAAGATCTGTTTCCAATAATAACATCTAAACATCTTGATGTCATACCATTTATTGTGTGTTTGATGTGTCATTGTTAAAATTTCAGTGACACTTTTGATTTTAAATCTTGAAAAAGGAAAGACAGGGATTGAGACTCATTCACATCAGGAGGCGCGGCCCTGTGTCTACCTTTGTGATTTCTCAGAGGTGCCCCTGGGCCTAGGATGAGTTCCTTTTTTCACAGGGGTCTGGGGCACAGCTGTGAATTGACTGGCAATTGGCTGAGGCCGCTTTGCTTTCAACAGTGACCATGCAGAGGTCCTCCTCTGGCCATTAGGAGAGGTCATAAAGGGTTCAGCCCATGGGGTACTCATTAGGCCTCTGGTGGCCCTTCTGGGAAAATCCATATCCATGGGGTTTTTTGTTGTTGTTTACTTTTTCTTTCTTTTTTTGTTTTGTTTTGTTTTTCTTCCTCTGCAGGTCAAGTTATAAGCAGGGGCAGAGGTGATCATTGAGCAAGCTCCTCTGCTCAAAGAGAAGTGGGCTACCTCCATCCGCCTCCTCTCTTGGCAGTGCTAGAAGAAGTTGGGCTGGCCCCTGTAACCAGTGTCAATGGAAGGACACCATGATGGCAGAAAGACTTGTGGTAAGATAGCAAGACACACGGGAAGTTACAAGAGAAAAAGCATTTTGTTTCAACTTCACCCACTGACCTTTTGTGGATGAGTTTTCAACAAACAGCAACATCCTCAGGACTCAGAGGGCTAGCTTTGTAACCCTGGGGGAAAGACACTGCTTCTAAATATAATTGATGTGGCTTTCCTGCCTTCGTTGGGATATCCATTTTCCACCACATAATCTTCCTATTGTCCCCCTGACTCCTGTTTGGTTTGGCAGGGGTGGCTGCTGGCAGGCTTCCCCTGTGTTGAACACTCTTTACTTCACTGTGCCGGGCTCACTGAAATAACAGAAAGCTTCCCTTGCTCCCCAAAAAAGGAGCCAAACTCCACACAAATTGTGAAACTAGTTTCTGGTTACCAAGAAAACGTAAAGAAATCGCAATGAAGCAAAAAAAGTCAATGAAATTCTTTCCAACATTTGAACAAAAAAGGTTTTTTTAGCACCTTAGATTTATGAAAGTCAATTCTCCAACTCCCTGCCAGACTTTGAAACTGCCTATTCTTTGCACTGAATTATTTAAATACACTGTAAATACCCTTAGTTGCCTGAATAGCAGGTCTAGATTGTGCAAGATGGCCAGTGTCCGAGGACCTTGTTGAATCTGAAAGGCAGAAGTTCCATTTCTGGCACATAAACTTGAATTAGAACTATGATAAAGGTGCCAATGAGATCCACATTTTGACAGCTAGACAAGTAGGTCATTTATTTAGACAGATTTTGAATCCCTGCCCAGAGTCAAATGCAGTCCTTTATAAAGCCCAGCAGCCTTGAAATAAACACTTGTTAACTGACTGAATCACTCTCCTGCCTTTTAGAGTGCAGGCAAATTTGGAAGTACAGGAAAGGTTGGGAATTTTGGACCTGGAAGGTTGACTTCCTGACCATGGTTCCTGTTGTGGTATTTTGTAACTTTTGTTGAGTGAGGCTTTATATTATTTGCTGAAAATATGATCTTCTTGTGAAAAAAATCCAAGCCTGGGAAGAAAATACAAAGAAAATGAAGAAAGGATAGGATATATGAAGCCTCTGAGATAAAACCGTATAAAACCCACGGGCATCAATTGATCAATAAGATGTACTCAATGAAAGTGCTTGATTCTTTAAGGGTAATGCAGTCTATATGGTAAGAAGGAATAGAGATGATCCAGTTACGTACGTTCTGTCACAGTGGTAGCTGACATCCTGTCAGAGGGCAGAGCACCCAGGCCAGTTGCCCTGCACTGGGAACCTCCACTCTCCCCATTGACCTTGCAGCTGCTCTGCTCTGCTGTCCTACAGGCCTCCATCCATAACTTCTAGACCAGTGGGTACCGGCGTCTTTCTCCTCTGTGAGCAGCAGGAAAACTTCTTCTACTTCTTGAGACCAACTCTTTGCAGAGCTATCCTAAAGTAGACCTATTAAGATCTCAATAAGGTATTTCCACTAGCAATAGCTCTCTCCTTCATAGGGTGCTCTTGCCAGGGCCTTCCCCAGCACCAACGACACCTTGATGAGAATTAGTAAATTTCCCTTTCCTTAAGCTTGACTTCCTTGTAGAGCAAAATTGCAAAGAAAGTATGTTTAAATTTTCAACATGAATGATGTCTTCTTTTGTTCAGTGTATAACGTGACTATCTATACACAATGTTTCAGTTAGGTACAGCTGGAAAGAGAAAGTTAGGTACAGTGGCCTTGGAAGTTCATATTCCCTATATCGTGGAAGTCTTGCTGCAGAAACCAGATCATTCTTCAAGACTCCTCCATGAAGCATCACTTTAGAGAATTTGTACTGTTTTTCTCCTGTCTAACCACCTTGGAGGAATATACCCCTCCATCCTGATCATCAGACAAACCTGTATATGTCCTAATCCAAATGCCTCATTCACATTCTCTCTCAAAGTGCTCCTGGGCTCTATGCAAACTTAGGATGATGCAAACATCTGTTAGTATGTCACAGAAAATGTCAGAGGACTATAAACTGCTAGATCCCTGGATCCCTGTGAGATCTAATACAGTCCTAAATTCACAGCTGCCCTGTCAGAGACCCACCTGAACCCACCTTCCCAGTAATCTTTTATGCAAATGAAAGCAGTTAGTAAACCACCTACTAGCTTTTCTTCCAGTCTTTGTTTTCTCTCCAGATCAGAAAGAACTCTTCTGAGCAGCTTCAAGGTTTAAGTTGAGGTATTAAGTTTGAGTCAGAATGGGTCTGCTAGAGTTTGGATCCTGAATGTTTCTCAAAGGTCCATATGTAAAATCTTGGTCCTCAGGGTGGTAGTCTGTGGACCTTTAAGAAGTGGGGCATGTTCTTACATCACTGACGGTATGACCTTGGGAAAGGGATTATGGTCTCTTAGACTCTACATCCTTGTAAGAGGTTTGGTCCTATATGTGCTTCTATTGTGATAGACCACCTTAGCCAGAGGCCCAAGGTGTGAAGTAATGGGACTGCCCAATCTTGGACTTGAACTCCCAAACTATGATCTAAAGAAAACTTTTCTGTTTATAAACTTTTCTGTTTATAAACTTTCTGTTTATAAAACTTTTCTGTTTATCTAAGTTAATTGGCTCCAATAGTAATGCAAAGCTGACTGGTATAGGGTCCTTTTTCTTCTCCAAATTATATTAACATGAATAGGCTTTCCCAGACTCTGATACACACTGGGGGTTGGGGTTACATACAGTGATTAATGGGGTGGTTCTTCTCCTCAAGCAAGAAATAAAGATAAAAATAAAGTCACTCCTCTGTACGGGTTCCACATCCATGGATTCAACCAACTCTACCTCCAAAATATTTGAAAAAATTACATCTGTACTGAACGTATACAGACTTTTTTCTTGTCATTGTTCTCCCCAAAATATAGTGTATGACATTTACATTGTATTAGCTATTATAAATAATCCAGAGATCAATTAAAGTATTTTGGAAGGTGTACATAGGTTATATGCAAATACAGTACTTTTTTATATAAGAGACTTATAGATTGTAGATTTTAGTGTCAGTAGAAGCTTCTAGAACCAATCCCTTGATGATACTGAGGGATGACTACCTGTCTGACATACAAATTGGATAAAGCTGAAAGACGATGAGTCCAAGGTTACCCAAATAGCAACTTTTAAAGTGAGACCTGGAACTGACTACTGCCCAATCTTGGACTTGAACTCCCAAACTATGATCTAAAGAAAACTTTTCTTTAGATCTAAATCTTACCTTTCCATGAGAACAGGCTGAAGTTATCAATCAGAAAGTCACGTGATTAGTGTCACAGTAAGAGTGCAAACAGAGTTGTGGGCTCAGAAGAAAAGGAAGCAGATCTCTCTTGGGTTGTAGTAAGGTGACAGGAATGGCGAGGCCTGAGGGAACACAGGTAGGACACGTCCAAGCAGAAGGTGAATCAGCAAAGGCATGGCCTGGATCCAGGCATGCACAGAGAAGGGAGAACTTGGTGAATGTCACGTGAACTGTCCAGTGCAGCTCATCTGGATGGTTGTGGGCTGTTGATCTGCTGGAGTGAGACACCAGAGGTCCTCCCAGCCCAGGCTGTGTGTGGACAGTGAGGACAATGCGGATGGAGAGCTGCTGGGGAGTAACAAGTTCAGAGTCATGCTTTGAGGGGGACAATGTTGTTTTAGCAGTAGAGCAAAAACATGGATTATCAGAAGGGATGACAAAGAGGCAGAAGATCATTCTCATACTCGTAGGGTAAAAAATACAGGAGAAGGGATCTAAACTAGAGCAGCCACAGTGGGACCCAAAGGCAGGAGAGAAGTGCAAGTTTATAAGAAAAACATCTTCTATGTTTGGATATGCAGAATGTGATTTCTAAATGCACACACATAGTTGTATTATTTTTCGGTGGTGGAATCCTATTTTTCAGATATCTCTTTCTGTGGATGCCAATATTTTTAATAAAAGAGATTAAAATTGATTGGCCAAAATGCCTGAGGCTTCCCAAGCTGTACCCTTAGATGCCCTAATTCTGCTTGAAAAATCAAGCTCAGTGGGATATAAATCTTACCTGGATATACCTGATCTTTAGAGATACATAGTCTCTATTTCTTTTCTCTTTTTTCCTGGAAAATTGGAATTTGATCCTTTCATACTGTTTGTGACTGATCCCACTTAAGTACCGCGCTATGCATGTTCAGAATGTCAGAAGGATGCTTGGTCACCCTGAGACAACTGTTGACCTCTTTTGCATTTTCAGCCAACCACCCAGTCAATAAGTATTCCCTGAGTGTTGATGCTATGTCTACATGCTTCTGTGTGCTGGAGATGCAGCAGTGACCAACAGTTTCTAAGCTCGAGGAGTTTATATACTAGGCATAGAGAGATAGGCAATAAATATGTTTGGACAAATAATAATTTAGACATAATCAAGTGTTATGAAAAACTAAAATAGAGCAATATGATTGAAAGCCAAGGAGGCTAGGCAGTCTGAGGAGGTAGTGTTTTACCTGTAGCCTGAAAGACAAGAAGGAGAAACTCCCAAGAAGGTTTTGAAGATGTGCATTTTAAACAGCAGGATCAGCAAGCATGAAGCCCACAAGCCTGTTATTTGCTTAAAGACAAGGCTGTAGGGACAGGTGCAGTAAGTGGGTGGTAAAGGGGTAGCGAATGGGTTCTCACTGGGGAGGGGCAGATCAAATAGGGCCTTATGGCTGGATGAACAAGTAGGGGTTCACTCTAAATATTTTGTGAAGCTGTCAGGGGAATGAATGGATCTCTCTGACATTGTAAAGATTGGCGAGGGTATTAGGTGCAGAATAGAATTTTAAAGGACAAGGGTGTAAGGAGAGAGGCCAGGTAGGGAAGAGAGGAGCCTGACTTGAACTATGATAGAATCACTAAGAAAATAGGGTTAGAGATATAATTCGGGGGTAGAGTCAACAGGCAAGTCCACTCAAATCCAAGGGGTGGATTTAAGTAGGATACTATAGAACAAAATGAGAAAAACCCTTGTGTTTTTGTCTTAAGCAATTTGGTGGATAGTGGTGCTATTTACAGAGATGAGGAGGACTTGGGGTGGGAGTTGATTTGACCTCCAGCAAGGGTTCAGTATTATGGGCAGAAATCAATGGCTCTGCTTTGCCTCTTAGGTCACACAAATGCAAGAGGAAATGCAAGGTGGTTGGCAGGTGGTGCTGAGAGGAAGACTGAGCCAGATACAGATTTTAAACTTAGATTACTAAGAAGTATCTTTGAATGCTTACTATGTTTGGCACTGATGGACGAAAAATATCAGAAAAATGCTTCTCTATTGAGAACTGGCTCCAGAATAGTTCAGAGCTAAGGCAAAGCTGAGCTGTGCCCTTGGGCTGGAAAGCTAGATGGAACACCCACCTGTTTCTGAGAAGAAACTTTCCAGGGTGACCATCTAGCATCCTCTGCAGAGTACCATGATCCTTGGCACAAATCTGTCTTTGAACCAACAACACAATTAAGCTTCTGCAGAGGATGGCGCTATGTAAATCCATAGCGTTAGAGATACCATCATGACATCTAGGTACCATTTCAATCTCATCACAATGCACCCAAACAAAGAGGCCTTTCAGTGTGGTTTCTGTTTAACCTCAGCTGGAAATAACTGTGGGAAAATAAATTACTCATGAGTTGTAAGTACTGTTCAGACCAATTAATACTTATTGTGTATCTATCTGTATTATTTTCAAGCATTTAATTTCTTTGAAACAATACTTAATGCTGCCAGTACTTAAATGAATCATCTTAATGTTAACAATATAGTACCATCATTATTTGTGTTATTTATGGTATATTGTTTTACTCAGCATTTGCTAACTCTGTAGAGAAAGCTATGCCAAGCATATTAAAAACAATTTATGCCAGGACTAGGTTGGCTTTTAAAAAGCAGTGAAAGACAAGAAAAAGGGAAGGAAAGGGGAAAAAGGGGGAGATGAATAGAGGGATAGATAGATAGATAGATATACAGATTGAATGACAGAGATGAATTAGAGAAAATTAGAAGAGAAGAAAAAAGAGTAAGGAGAGAGGGAAGGGGAGAAGAATGGAGGAAGAAAGACCTTCCCTAGCAGCCTTAACCTCCAATGAGATATATAGGAAGAGTAGGTGGTTTTAATTGCCCCAAAAGCATATTAGATGATAAAGAACTTCTGTACTTTCTTCCATATATTTACCGTTCCTAGGATACAGTTTCCAAAGTCTATACTAGGAAAGTTTTGAGAATTTCTCATCTATTCATCTGCCCATCCATCTATTAATTCACAAAAGAGGAAGTATTTCAACAACAGTGTAGGCAAGCCATAGAGAAAGTCTAACGTTGAGCAGGCAGACTATTTTAGACATTTGAGTATGTGTTTTTCTCTCAGCAAATATTTACATCATGTCTACCATGAGACACAACACTGTAAGGCACTAGAGATAACTTTGTGCAAAAGGAAGATATGATCTCTGCTTTTGCATTTATTCATGCTTTAGTAACTAAGTAATTTCTGGATATTAATAAGCAAATATGTAGCTACAGGAATATTCTTTAATTCTGAAAATGCTATGCAGGAAAAGTATAAAGGACAATGAGAATATGTGACAGGAAGACCTCATATGGATTTGGGAGAAAGAAGTCAGGAAAGATTTTTTGGAGAAAGTAATATTTCATTTGAGACCCGAATAATAAATAAAAGTAAACCTTACAAAGGGGCATGGGGTACAGCATAAGAGTAAGTAGTCCTGATGAAAAGCGGATAGGATTTGGAGATGAAAATATCTATCAATAATTATAATCCACACAGTGTTATCCACCTCATTAGCATGCTTCAAAGTAGACCAGTAGGCCTTGAGTCCCTTTATTCTTAGTTTATCCTACTCTTTCTGCACAGAATAGGATATTATTTTGATTTGATTTTGCTTTTGTTTTTTAATTTACACGACTTCGGGTTAAATTCAACACTGAAAACTAGTAATAAACTAATAATTTAGTTTTCTGACCTTGACTTGGCAGAACAACATGGTTGGAAGTGTATTATTCTGAACTTTCATGACGCACCGAAGGATGTTTATTTGCAAGCAAAAGAGAATTGTTTAAGATTTTTAAACAAGAGTTAAGAACTGTCTTGGGCAATGTAATGGTGGAGAATGTTTAAGGGAATTGGTAGAGGCATTGAGAAAATTTAAGATAATTTATCTAGGCATGATTTAGAGCAGCAGGAAGAGATTATAAACTAATAGCTGATGGCATCTGTCACTTGGATGTTTGTAAGGGCTAAGAGAAAGGAAATGATTATCTATAAACCTAAAGATGAAGCCTGAGTAGAACCCTGAACATCAATAGGGATATCACAAAGACTACTAATTTCAGGGTCTCCTAAAACAGCCAAAGGCGGATTTACCTTCTGAAATTTTGTTTTAAAGGGATATGGAAGATTGGGAAGAAGTACCCACTAAGCTTCTGTAAGGAAAAGCTAGAATTTGGCTGACATATTAGGGCTACCAAAAAATTAGTCTGATAATCATACATATGAGGTTAATGGTTGAGCTGTAGAAATCTAAATCAGAGCATTGGAGCCTAATGTTGAGAGCACAGAAGGCAAGCGAAGAGGCAACCAGGACAAGAAGTAATCTGGGAATTGGGAGACCACCTAGAGATTTTAATGTTATGAAAACCATAAAGAAATTTTTAAATGGCAGCAGTGATAATCGTGTTGTTTCAAGAATGTCAGATACTTCAGTGAAATTAAGAATAGTGAGAACATTAGAAAGGGTAAGAAAATAAGTGGAATATAAAAGTATTGGCACCTCCCAATACAATCAGTAGGAGTTAGACAGACTTAGTAGTTCAACAAAGATCTGTGCATGCATTTATGTCACTGGATCACATCACATATGCAAATATGCATGTATGTGTGAAGTCTCACACATACTCCCTGGAAGAATACATATACACAAAAAGCGGTTGACTGTAATGAAAGGAAATAGATGGGAATGGGACAAAGATGAGAATAAGGTTTGCTCTTTCTTTATATGCCCTTTTTTTAAGATTTAAAAAGGAAGTAGTATTTAAAATTTTTAAAAATTTTTATCAGTACATGTTTGTATCACATAATGATTACATCCATTGTGGAGAACTGGCATATGTACATCTCAAATCTCAATTCTTTTATCCCCCTTCATCTTCATTCTCCTTTTTTTTTTTTTTTTTGGCCAGCATCAAATTCATTTGCTTTTCTCATAGGTCCTTAAAGAATAATTATTACACATACATATTTGTTTTCCATTTTGTTCAAAGTATGTATGTATTAATTCTTTAAAAATAAATAATAATTTAAATATTAGTTGGTAGTAAGCAGAATGAGAAAGTGAGTGGTGACTCCTTTTTCAAGAACTTCGTTGAAAGAATTATGAGCTGTTATATCTGCTAGTTTTTATTTGCAAAGCGGAAGCAGCTAATACAGCAGAAGATTTTGATGTGGGGGAAAATAGGTAATAGCAGCAGAAGCAATATTCTGACAAAGTGGGTATGCTGTGCCTGAAGTCACTGGAGAAAGGATAAACTTTTAAAACAAATGTCTCTTCCCTGAAGGTAAGCAAGGAGAAAATAGATGAACATAGACACTAACACCTTATATATGTATGGGATTGTCAGGAGACATTCCAGCATAAGAAGGAACTATATCATATCAGTGGGTCACAAGCCTGTCTGCCTCTGTAAGGCAGGATGTAAAACCAATACTGAAACTGAGAAAAGCATGATGGGGCTGAGGAAAATACACTAATATTTATTGAATTAGATTCATTTCCTAGTGCTATATCTTCATCATTTCCTGTTTCCGAGGTATTAAGGATATAAACTGATTAAATTGTGAGACTTCTTGTAGCTATGAAAGACTTGCTGCTGCCAGATTGCTCTCTGGGCTACTCTAAAGCTGGAAAACAATCTGAGCTTTCCAAACATTGAGCAAGAGAAAAGAGGAAGATATGGAAATTTGCAATGAGCCTCATGTTTGCCCTCACTTCTTGTGGGGGGCATTTCTGAGTGGTAGTATAGGGAGATGGAGCCTAAACAGGTTAGTGTGCTCTTGCTGAACTGAGATGAGAGTTCATATCTGCTGAAACACTTGGAAATCTCTGGGAAGTATACAGAAATGTGGGTCCTGAGGGGATCAGGGACTCTAAAAATCTCTTCCTGTGTTTCTAATGGATTTGTGACTGAGTGAAATATATAAGATTGTTTCAAGGCTGAAAAAAGAACAGGAGATACCAGAAGTCACATGAAGTTGGGAGACAGGATTCTGGCACAGTAGGAGTGGCTAGTATCTTGGAGAACTTTACCATTTAATTTAGACTTCAAATTCGATCCCCAGCACCAAAAAAAAAAAAAAAAAAAAAAAAAAAAAAAAAAAAAAAAAAAAAAAAAAAAAAAAAAAAAAAAAAAAAAAAAAAAAAAAAAAAAAAAATTCAAAAGCACCACACCACATGAACAAAGTCCACACTGAACTGAAGGGCTGGAGGAAGAAAAAAAAATGGGTTAGACCAGTCCTAACAAAAATTCATACCAAGTTTGGCAGGACAGAGAGGATGCCAGTAATTTACTTGCTTTCCAGACAAAATAACTCCATTAATGAAAGACATTAAAAACCAGACTCACTAAAATATTTTATTCACAATGTTCAGTGTACAATTACTCTACATAAGAAAAAGAAAGGACATACAACATGAAACTAAAGAAAAGTCAGTCAAGACAGACCCAGAATTAGGAAGCTAGAATTTTAAAACAGAAGACATAAATATGTACAAGAACTTCAGGGAAAAAATGAAACTAATGAGTCAACAGATGAGGAATACCAACTGGGAAAATTGTTGAAAATAGAAATTCTAGAACTGAAAAGTTGTAACATTAAAAACGAAAAATCTGCTGCATGGATGGACTTCAAAACAGATTGTAGATTGCAAAAGAAAGGGTATGTGAAGACAAATTTGTATGAATTATCCAATTTTAAGAGAAAAAAGAGGAAAGCAAATGAACAGGAACTTACGGAATTATGAAAGTCTTTCTACTGTAGCATACATGTAATAGAAATCCTAGGAAAAGGAGGAAGGAAAATAAAGCAGAAGAAAATAAGAAATAATTGTCACACATTTCTCAAATTCATTGGAAAATATCAACCCGTTTAGCTTTACAACCATATATTGTAAGGCTAAATGAAGTGCAAAGAATATATAAATATATAAATACAAAGAAAATGACACTTAGATACATTATGCAAACTCCTGATAAAGTCAAATATAAAGAAAATGTCTTAAAATAGCCATCTAGCCACTTTCCTATTGCTGAGACACAATAACTGACAACCAGAACATAAAGGAGAAGAAATTTATTTTGGTACATGGTTTTAGTCTGTGGTCAGCTGGATCCAAGGTAGAAAGAGGTTGGCAGAGGGGCATGGCATAGGAAGAATTCTTTATCCATGGCAGCCAGGAAGCCAAGAGAGAAGAGAAGCCTGGGACAAGAATACACCCTTCCAAGGGATGCCCCCAGTGACCCGCTTCCTTTCAGGCCCACCTCCTAACAACACATTCAGTGACTGAACTCATCAATGGCTTGAATCCACTGATAGATATAGTGCCCCCATAGTCCAATCACTTTCCAAACATATGAGACTTTTGAGGGACATTTTAGATCTAAATCATAACAACAGCCAGAAAAAAATATTACATATGTACGTATCTGTTTACCTAAAAAGAAACAATAATACAGTTTACTGGTAAACTTCTTATGAAAAATAAAGGAAGCCAGAAGCTAATGAATGGCATCTTTAAGTACTGAAAGAAAAAGAAGTGTCAGACTAATTTTATATCCAGGGAAGATTTCCTCCCCCAAAAAGGTAAACATTAATATATTCAGATAAATGCTGAGCTTATATTGTCATACTTGAAATAAAAACTAACACAAATTCTTCAGCCTGTAAGAAAAAAATGCCAGATGGAAATTTGGACCCACATGAGAGAATGAAGAGAACTGTAGATGACAAATATGTAGGTAATTGTAAAATACTATTTGTAAAAGTAACAATTTTTTAAACCCACATTTTAAAGTGGGTTATAATACCCATAATTATGAATACGAAATATTTGACAAACTAACCCAAGGATGGAGTAGGCAAATGTAAACATAGCATCTTACATAGAGTAGTATAATACTGATTTTTTAAATTAACACAATTTAATTTTAAATTATTTTTAATGTTAAGACTATATTATTGCAATTCTTAGAATATCCACTAAGATGATAACTAGTTAAATATATAGGTACAGACAAAAAGGAAGAGAAAACATAAAGAATTCTAAAAATATTTGATTTTCCAATAAGTAAGTACATATACAAGGAAAAATAAACAGGAGAGAAAAATAGGAAAATAAACAAATAAAATGGGATAAGTGTAAAACAAGTAATAGGAAGATAGTCTTGAACTAACGTAATCATTTTAAATGTAAATGTGTTAGACACTCCAGTTAAAAGCCAGAATACTCAAGCCAAATACAAAAGGAATGCTTAATTATATAGTATCAAGAAGAGTCACACATTAAAGACAAATGTTTTGATGGTAAAATAATAGAAAACATATATGTTTTAATAATATGCAAAGAAAGCTCAATGACCATATTGATCTCATGCAAATTAGGTATTAACTCAAGAAATGTTATCAGAGATAAAGAGGAAATTTCACAATTATAAAAAAGTAAATTCATCCGGAAGTTTAAACAATTCTAAATACTATTCACTTAATAAGAGTTTCAAAATAAATGAGCGACTTGATTAACATCATTAATGCAAATCCACAATTACTTTTGGAAATTTTCACTCATCTCTATAGTTTATACAACAGATAGGTACATTCATAAAATAGAAAGTATACAGCAAATATGAAACATACAATCAACCCATATGACTTTGTTCACTTTTATAAAGCAGTGCATCAGGCAATACAGAATACACATTCTTTTTAAGTACTGATGCTATATTTACCAAACTTCATTAGAAAATACTTTACAACTCATTTTATTGGGCCAGAATAATACTGTTAGAAAAATCTAATGACTACAAATAAGAACAACAATACTCATGAGCAAGGACATAAAACCCAAATCTTTAATAATAAATCAATCCAATACTATATGAAAAGGATAGTATATTAATCAAATGGATTTTATTACAGGAATAGAAACTGATAAATCAGATTAATTTACCACATGAAAAAATATTAAGGGGAAGAATATCATATTAACCATCTCAACAGTTACAAAACAAACAAAAAAGGCATCCAGTAATATCCAGTACTACTATATATGGGAAATCAGGCAACTAAGAATACACAAGTACTTGTCAACTTGATAAGGGGTATGTATGAAAAACCTACAGCCAATATTTTACTTAATGAACATTTGAACATTTCCTCCCTAAAAATGGGAACAGAACAGAACTAAATTCACATTACTTCTTCAGCAAAGTAGTCATAGACATTGTAGTAAAGCAAAAAAAAAAAAAAAAGGAAAATATACACATAAAACTATCTTTATTCACAGATAACATGATTATTTATGTAGAAAGGCCTAATAAATCTATAGCAATAAGGCTGGAACTAACAGGTGAATTGAACAAGTTTGCAAGATGCTGCAAGTTTAATACATAAAAATCCACTTTGTGTATTCTAACAGCAAAAACAACTCGGAAATGAAATATGAACTAATTTTTAAATGTCATTTAAAAATGTCATACCACCCACAAATATTGTTTTGAGCCTTTGAATAAAATCTAACACCATAAATCCTCTAGAAAATAATACAGTATGTTTTTTGCCACTTTGAAATGGTGAAGTTTGCCTAGAAAAGATACAAAACACCCTAAACATGAAGCAAAGCTATATTGAACCTCATTAAGCAATGAAAAAAATCTGCAGATGAAAAGACTTATTAGTAACATGAAAAGGCAAGTTACTGACTGGGAGAAATTTTATGTACACATTGTATCTGTCTAGCTAACTGGCACCTATGTAATAAAATAAGCAAATAAATTTAAAAATAAAAGGCTCAAAAATATACTTCACAATACGAACTATAAGAATAGTTAAGAAAATAATAGTCAAGAAGAAAACAACCAAAAACAAACAAAAAAATAATAGAAGCTCTTGAAAAGTTGCCTAACACTATTAAGTATTGGAGAAATGCAGTTAAGGACACTGAGATAACATTTCATATCAACTAAAATGGCTATAATTTAAAAATGACTAATAACATACTATTCCAAATATTGGAGAGTAGAACAACTGGAGCTCTGATACATTTTTTTCCCCTCTTTCATTTTCGGTCTGTCTCTTTTTATTAGTACATGTTTAGAGTACACAATGATCATATTTATCATGGGGGATTTGTACACATATGTAACACATTTAAGTTCTTTTTTTTTTTGTCCCTTCCTTTCCTCTCCTTCTCCAGCCCTTCGTGTCCTCCCCATTTACAAAAGCTCTATTTCAATTTTTTCTTTCAATTCTTTTTTCTTTAAATCTCTTTCCCTTCTCTTCCTTTCCTCACATCTGTTGTTCTTCTCATTTGAACAAGCTCTTCCTAATTCCTCATGTCTGTCCTCCATTTTGGTTCTTATTTATACTTTGGGTTTCTCATACAAGAGAGACAATACAATATTTAAACTTGTGGGTCTGATTTATTTCACTTAAGATTATGGCCTCAAGGTGCATCTATTTACCTAAAAATGCCTCAAATTTATCCTTCTTTATGGCAGATTAGTACTCCATTGTATATAAATACCACTTTTTTTTAATCCATTCATCCGGTGATGGGCTATTTCTAAGATTCAGCTCTTATAAATTTTCCTACTATAAACATGCATATGCATGTATCACTCTGGTATGATGACTTTACCTTTATCAGGAAGATACCTAGAAGGAGACTACCTGGGTGAAGTGGGACCTCTAGTTTTAGTTTTTTTTTTTTTTTTTTACAGGACTCTCCATACTGATTTGATAGTGATTGTAGCAATTTACACTCCTACCAATCCTTCCCCCAACTCCCAGTCTCAGCAACATTTGTTATTGGTTGCTTTCTTGATGGTAGCCACTTTTTCTGAAGTGAGATGGAACCCCATTGTTGTTTTAATGTGTGTTTCTTGATTGGTCAGTGTTACTGAGCATTTTTTCATGTATTAGCCATTTGTACTTCTTCCTCTGAGAAGTGTCTATTCACTTCAGATGCCTATTTTTGGATTGAGTCTTCAGATCTGGAGGGAGGTGTAATTTTTTAACCTTTTTATATATTCTAGGTATTAGTTCCCTGTCTGAGGAGTAGCTGGCAATTTTTTTTTCCTCTGTAGGTTGTCTCTTCACTCTGTTGGTCGTTTCCTTTGTTGGGCAGAAACTTTTTAATTTAATGTGATCCTATTCATTGATTTTTTGTAATATTTCCTGCGCAACTTGGGTTTTGTTTGTAAAGTCTTTGCCTACACCTATATCTTCCAGCAGATTGTTTCTGTTTTAATATTTAGATCTTTGATCCATTTCAATTTTGGTTTAGAGCATGATGAATGATATGGGTCCAGGATCAAAAGAAGATCCTTGTACATCTGATACATTTTTAATGGAAATGAACTATACTACACCCCTTTCAGAAAAACTTGGCAGATTTGTACAAAGTTAAATAAATAGCATACCTCTCAGCAAATCCACCTAGAAATTATAGTGTATGCCTAAAAAAAGACTTATTCAAACAACAAATATTTGATGAGATAGATTTATACTGATTTGAACATTAATCATGTGTACATATGTAAAAATATCACATAGTTCCCCAGAAATGTGTGGAATTATTATTTGTCAATAAATATTTTTTTTATTTTAAACCAACAACATGTATTGGTACATTCTACATACAATGGTCACATTCATTACATTTATTCTGTACCTATACATGATGTATCTTGATTGTCCCCCCTCTCCCCCGCCCCTCCCATCTGCTCCCTCCCTCCTTATTTACAGCAGGTTCATTCATCATTTTCCATATTTTCCCTTTCCCCTCTCTTTCCCCTGTTGCCTTTCTGCTTTTCCCCTTCTTTCCTTCTAGTACTCCTCTTCTCTGCACACCATCCTCCTTTTATATAATGTCTATTACACCTCTTTGTCCTTATTTACAGTTATGGTTTCTTATATCAGAGAAACAATTCGATGTGTGCTCATGAGTGTCTGATTTATTTCACTTAAGAGTATGTTCTCAAGGAACATCCATTTATATATGAATGACTCTAGTTTATCCTTTTTTATGGCAGTGTAGTACTCCACTATGTAGAAAAACCACATTTTCTTGAGCCATTTGTTGGTTGTTGGGCATTTAGGTTGTTTCCAAGACTTAGCTATTACAAACTGTGTTGCTATGAACATGGTGGTGCATACGTCCTTGTGGTATGACGATTTTAATTCTTCTGGGAAGATCCCCAGTAAGGAAATAGCTGGGTCAAATGGAACCTCCAGTTGTAGTTTTTTGAGGAATCTCCATATTGATTTACACAGTGGCTGGACCAGTCTACATTCCCACCAACAGTGGAGGAGTGTTCCTTTTTCCCCTCAGCCCCGCCAGCATTTGCTATTGGTTGATTTTTCCATATACGTGGTTCTTTCTGGAGTGAGGTGGAATCTTAACGTTGTTTTGATTTGCATCTCTCGAATGACTAGTGATGTTGAACATTTCTTCATATATTTACTTGCCATTTTTATTTCTTCATCTGAGAAATGTTTATTCATTTCAGTTGCCCATTTTTGGATTGGGTCTTTAAATTTGGGAGGTTTAATTTTTTTGAGTTCTTTGTATATTCTAGATGTTAGACCTTTGTCTGATGGAGAGCTAGCAAAAATTTTTTCCCAGTCTGTGGGTTTTCGCCCTACTCTATTGGTGATTTCTTTTGCGGTGCAAAAGCTTTTTAATAGCATGTGGTCCCAAGCACTGATTCTTTGTATTGTTTCCTGTGCAGTCTGGGTTCTGTTCATAAATTTTTTTCCTACCCCTATGTCTTCGA